>JBBDGP010001065.1:1252500-1412094 GCA_037952835.1 Lithobates septentrionalis | reverse complement strand
GAGCAGATCTTGTGGTTCATGCACTTAAATGGACAATGAACTCTGTCGTCCTCGTGGAGACCCTGGATACGATCGGCTCTACAAAATTCGGCCCCTCGTAAACCACTTCAACCAACGTTTTGCAGACTTGTTTACTCCCCATCAAATTGTCTGCGATGATGAGTCCCTGACCAAGTTCTCTGGCCGCTTGTCATTCAAACAGTACCTTCCCAGCAAGCTTGCCAGATACGGGGTCAAGACGTATAAGCTCTGTGACAGGGCCACAGGCTATACATGTAGTTTTTTGGTTTACGAGGGAAAAAGATAGCCACGTAGAGCCGACAAACTGTCCTGACTACATAGGAAGCGCTGGCAAGATTGTGTGGAACTTGGTGTCGCCCTTATTCGGAAAGGGGTACCACTTATGTGGACAATTATTACACGAGCTTGCCACTTTTTAGTCACTTGTTTGATCAGCAGATTGGAGCATGTGGCACCGTGTGACCTAATCGCTGGGGCTTTCCCCAGCGGATTGTAGATTCCAGTCTTAGGCTGGAGGAGAAAGCCTGCTTCAAGTGTAATAACTTGCTCGCTATGAAGTGGAGGGATAATAAGAATGTTTTCGTTCTTACCTCCCTTCATGCAGACACGACGGTCCAAATTACTATGGCGACTGCTGTTGTGGAGAAACCCCTCTGTGTCTACGGATATAACTAAAATATGGGAGGGGTAGACCTCAACGACCAGTTGTTGGCGCCGTACCTAATTCCCCGTAAGGCCAGATGCTGGTACAAGAAAGTGTCTGTTTATTTCAATTGGCTTTGCTGAACGCTCATGTGCTATACAGAGTTTCAGGACGGACTGGATCCTTCCTTAAATTCCAGGAAGAGATCGTCAGAGCCCTTCTGTTTCCAGACGGTGCTCCACCTCACCTTCCCCAACCAAATGCAGTAAGCCGGCTGCATGAGAGGCATTTTCCTTATGTCCTCCCGAGTACCCCTACCCAACAAATCCCCCAAAAAAGATGTCGTGTCTGCAGCAAGCGCGGATATAGGCGTGACACCCGCTATTATTGTCCCTCCTGTCCTGACAATCCTGGTCTTTGCATTGGTGAATGTTTTTAACGCTACCATACACTAGTGGAGTATTAGCGTAGGGTACAGCACTGCACAGACTAGGCACACTTTCACAGGGTCTCCCAAGATGCCATCGCATTTTGAGAGACCCGAACCTGGAACCGGTTACAGTTACAAAAGTTAGTTACAAAAAAAAAGTGTAAAAAACAAAAACACAAAAATAGTTGTCGTTTTATAGTTCTCGCTCTGTTGTTCTGCTCTTTTTTACTGTATTCTATTCTGCAATGTTTTATTGTTATTATGTTTTACCATATTTGCTTTTCAGGTATGCAATTTTTTTTATACTTTACTGTTTACGGTGTTTTATTGTTAACCATTTTTTTTGTTTTCAGGTATGCCATTCAGCTGCAGAACAGATTTATTTATCTTGACAGCAACAGAGTTTGCTCCCACGATACATAAAGCCGTGACTCCAGCGCTGTAGGAAGTGATTTCACCACCACAGTTAAAAAAAAAACATATATGCCGAAGCATGGGGGCAGCAGAGGCGGAGGAGTGATTTGCTCCTACCTTTTGGGGCGGATGCCCCCATGCTTCGGCATATATAAACGGTGCATATATGCCCATCATTAGAAGTGGGTGGATGAAGGGAGGTATTCTAATGGTGGGCATACCCACAGATCAATCTTTTTTTCGTTCAGCCCACAGGCTGCATAAAAAAAAAAAAAAAGTTTACAATATATGTCCAACAAAGACCAGCAACGTACTGGTATGTTGCTGGACTTTTGAGTGGTTATACCAGAATGATGGCTCCAGGTTTAGGCATCATCTTGGTATCATTCTTTTCAGCCAGTGGTCGGCTTTAATGTAAAAGCAATCCTAGCGGCTAATTAGCCTCTAGACTGCTTTTACAAGCAGTGGGAGGGAATGACCCCCCCCCCACCGTCTTCCATGTTTTTCTCTGGCTCTCCTATCCCAACAGGGAACCTGAAAATGCAGCCGGTGATTCGGCCAGCTGACCATAGGAGTTGATCAGAGACCAGAATGGCTCCAATCATCTCTATGGCCTAAGAAACAGAAAGCTACGAGCATTTTATGACTCAGATTTCGCCGGATGTAAACAGCGCCATTGGGAAATTGGAAAGCATTTTATCACACCGATCTTGGTGTGGTCAGATGCTTTGAGGGCAGAGGAGAGATCTATTTAAAAAAAAAAAAAAAAAAAGGCACCCCTCGGTCTGGCGTCAAATGTAAACAGCAATTGCACCATGCATGTGAGGTATCACCATGAAGGTCAGATCGAGGGCAATATTTTTAGCAGTAGACCTCCTTTGTAAATCTAAAGTGGTAACCTGTACAGGCTTTTAAAGGTTTTTAAAAATGTATTTAGTTTGTCGCCACTGCACGTTTGTGCGCAATTTTAAAGCATGTCGTGTTTGGTATCCATGTACTCAGCCTAAGATAATCTTTTTTATTTCATCAAACATTTGGGTAATATAGTGTGTTTTAGTGCATTAAAATTAAAAAAAAAAGTGTGTTTTTTCCCAAAAGAATGCGTTTGAAAAATCGCTGCGCAAATACTGAGTGAAAAAAAAAATGAAACGCCCACCATTTTAATCTGTAGGGCCTTTGCTTTAAAAAAAATATATAATGTTTGGGGGTTCAAAGTAATTTTCTTGCAAAAAAAAATATTTTTTCATATAAACAAAAAGTGTCAGAAAGAGCTTTGTCTTCAAGTGGTTAGAAGAGTGGGTGACGTGTGACATAAGCTTCTAAATGTTGTGCATAAAATGCCAGGACAGTTCAAAACCCCCCAAATGACCCCATTTTGGAAAGTAGACACCCCACGCTATTTGATGAGAGGCATGTCGAGTCCATGGAAAATTTTATATTGCGATACAAGTTGCGGGGGAAAAAGACACTTTTTTTTTCTGCACAAAGTTGTCACTGAATGATATATTTCTCAAACATGCCATAGGAATATGTGAAATTACACCTCAAAGTACATTCTGTTGCTTCTCCTGAGTATGGGGATACCACATTTGTGAGACTTTTTGGGAGCCTAGCCGCGTACGGGACCCCGAAAACCAAGCACTGTCTTCAGGCTTTCTAAGGGTGTAAATTTTTGATTTCACTCTTCACTGCCTATCACAGTTTCGGAGGCCATGGAATGCCCAGATGGCACAACCCCCCCCCCCCCCCCCCAAATGACTCCATTTTGGAAAGTAGACACCCCAAGCTATTTGCTGAGAGGTATAGTGAGTATTTTGCAGACCTCACTTTTTGTCACAAAGTTTTGAAAATTTAAAAAATAAAAAACACATTTTTCTTGTCTTTCTTCATTTTTCAAAAACAAATGAGAGCTGCAAAATACTCACCATGCCTCTCAGCAAATAGCTTGGGGTGTCTACTTTCCAAAATGGGGTCATTTGGGGGGGTTTGTGCCATCTGGGCATTTTATGGCCTTCGAAACTGATAGGTAGTGAGGAGTGAAATCAAAAATTTACGCGCTTAGAAATCCTGAAGGCGGTGCTTGGTTTTCGGGGTCCCGTACGCGGCTAGGCTCCCAAAAAGTCCCACACATGTGGTATTCCCGTACTCAGGAGAAGCAGCAGAATGTATTTTGGGCTGTAATTCCACATATGCCCATGGCATGTTTGAGCAATATATCATTTAGTGACAACTTTGTGCAAAGTATAAAATATTCCATGGACTCAACATGGCTCTCAGCAACTAGCTTGGGGTGTCTACTTTCTAAAATGGGGTCATTTGGGGGGGGGGGGGGGGGGTTGTGCCATCTTGGCATTATATGGCCATCAAAACTGATAGGTAGTGAGGAGTGAAATCAAAATTTACGCCCTTAGAAATCCTGAAGGCTGTACTTGGTTTTCGGGGCCCCGTACGCAGCTAGGCTCCCAAAAACTCCCACATGTGGTATCCCCATACTCAGGAGTCAAACTAAAAGCTGTGTAAATTCCAGAAAATGTACCCTAGTTTGTAGACGCTATAACTTTTGCGCAAACCAATAAGTATACGCCTATTGACTTTTTTTTTTACCAAAGACAGGTGGCCGAATACATTTTGGCCTAAATGTATGACTAAAATTGAGTTTATTGGATTTTTTTTTATAACAAAAAGTAGAAAATATCATTTTTTTCAAAATTTTCGGTCTTTTTCCGTTTACAGCGCAAACAATAAAAAACGCAGAGGTGATCAAATACCATCAAAAGAAAGTTCTATTTGTGGGAAAAAAAGGACGCAAATTTCGTTTGGGTACAGCATTGCATGACCGCACAATTAGCAGTTAAAGTGACGCAGTGCCAAATTGTAAAAAGTGCTCTGGTCAGGAAAGGGGTAAATCCTTCCGGGGCTGAAGTGGTTAAAGAAGAAAATCTAATATTACAATCCCGCACAGAGGACCAAGAAAATAGGGACCGTCCTTCCAACTTGAAAATCAGAGGGATTCCTGAAACTATTGTGGATATCCAAGCCTACCTGTTAGCACCCTTTCAGGAATTACAGCCTGGCATACCTGTTGAGAGGTTAGAAATGGATAGAGCACACAGAGCCTTAGCTCCACGTAAGCCTAACAGTCCCCCAAGGGACATAATAGTTAAGCTACATTATTATCGCAGCAAAGAACAATTACTTGCCGCAGCCAGAGGGAAGGACTTGCTTAAATTTTCAGGGTCACACTTATCAACGCTTTGCAGATCTATCCCCTCTAACTATAGGCTAAGAAACGTGCACTCAAACCCCAGCTATTAATACTTCAACGCAATCAAATTGCATATAATTGGGGTTTTCCATTTTCTCTCCACTTCACTCACCTTGAAACTTAATACACTTGTCGAACCCCTGCTGAACTACAGTCGGCCTTAATAGAAATGGGCTTTGTGGATCGAGTTTCACCCAGTGATCATACTCGCAGACGATCAGCCTCTCATTCCCCTTCACAGCAAAAGATGACAGACTCTGGTTCTTCCATCTCTACACGGCAAAAATTACATAAGCGTGGACGTTATGATAATTCATCCCCAACCAATGAAGATATGATGGATTGAAAATTGTTTAGCTGCTCAAACGCTTTTTTGTGTTTGCCTTCACTATACAGCAGTTTACATCAATTGGTATACACCTTTAATAACAATGCTACTTTTTCTGGCCTAGATACTTATCCTGACTTGACCTAATATTTTGATCCTTTACCAGGAACTTATCCAGGACCTTTTTTCCCCTTTTTTTTATTTCATTTTTATTTATTTTTTTTGCGTGTTTTATGTGTTTGATTTTAATCATTCTTGTAATTTATCCATCATCATTTGTTAGGTCTTCTCAGGTTGGTGAGATGCATTGCCATTTCATGCCTGGTCTCTGTATGCAGAGTCTCTGCATGAATAAGAATCAATATGCCTTTGGGTTTATTGATACAAGTAAATTTTTTTTCTCTACACCTGTTGCCCATTAGATCTCATTAACCCTCATAATCTAATAATTTAGTAATCCTAACAGTTTAAGATGCTTTTGTCTTTTTTTTTCGTCTTATTATTTTTTTTCTTTTACCTAACAGGTATTTTACATTTTTGGTCAAATCTGGCTAAATCAAAATTTGTTTTAATATATCTATAATTGAGATTGTATTTGCATTCGTATTTTTTTTTTTTTTACACGGTTTGTGGTTTTCCGGTAATGTCCGGCCTTTGGGAGTGTCTTGCTGCCCCTTTTACTACCCTGTCTCCTGATACCGTTATGCGGGATTCTGATGGTGGCCCCAGAACGGCTCGGGGTCCATTCGATGTACCCCCGAGTTGTTCTCATACCCTATTGTTCAGATACTATTTATATTATTTTTTATTCCCATTAGGGTTGATCAATTTTATTCTTTTTTTTTCTCCTATTTTCCTCCTTTCTTCTTCCTCTCCCTTGGTGGTAGTTGTGCCTCTTGTCTCAGAATTAGCTTTTTCTGATTTACTTTAGCACGCTGCTAGTTGCTGTGAGATAACTGATCCCTACAGACCAGGAGAGGAGGCTATTATGGAGCTGTTTATGCCATTTAACGCTGGATGTTTGAGTGCAACCCTCGTATTTTAACCACATATCTTATCAATTAAACGATAAACACACTAGGGCTGGCGTGCGCTCTCTCTTGTCTTTATATATCTACACAAATTGACATCTTCCACTGATTTTCATACATTCCCTACACTTTGTGAAAATTTTGCGCTTCCTAGGACTGAATCTTTTCGTTATTTGCAAATCAAGAATTTTTATACACCTCATTAGTACAGGTTCAATTCTTAACCAAATGTCACAATTTGAACGTATTTGCACATATTAGTGGACTGATTTCACTCCTATATCAACATCTCACTGCTATACCCAACGACTCATTTCCCTCATATGTTGCTAAATGGTCGCATGATTTGAATCCTACATTTGACGAAGATGACTGGTCCAATATTTGGTTGGCCACCAAAACTTCTTCCCTAAAGTGTTATGCATTAGAAACCAATTTCAAAGTTATGGCACATTGGTATTTGGTACCAGCAAGGATTGCAAAATTTATCCCAGCATACCCAGAAAATTGTTTGAGGATGTTCCTCACCAGGTACACATTTCCATATTTGGTGGGAATGTCCGGTAACCCAAGATTTCTGGGGAAAGATATTTGATTATTTCTAAAGCCTTGGAAATCTCCATACTCCCAGACTCAGCTGTGGCCCTCCTAAATCTTAAACCAGCTGCACTTACTCATACTAAATTTCAAGTTCTCATTAATCTTACAACCGCAGCCAAACAAACTATAGCCAAGGATTGGAAATCTCCCACCTTAATTGTGGCTGAAGCCAAACATAGGATGTTGAAGGCCCTTCTATTTGCCAAAATGACAGCCATAGAAAATTATAATATACGTAAATTCAACAAAATTTGGAAACCTTGGGTTAAACATTTTTTGCCCCATGACTGATTATTCATTGTTGTTGTTGCCCCATGACTTTGATAATTCCTTTATATATTTATTTTTATTAAATGATACGCATTTTTTGGGTGTGGGCCGCACTACCACCATGGAAGACCCTTCCTTCTCTTTCTTTCCTCTTACTCTCTTCTTCTTCTTCCTAGATTTTCTTATCCCGACGGATAAAGGAATCTCTCTTCTTACACGTATGGTTTTATATTTTGAAATTGACAAGCACTGTCTTTTTTTTATTTTCTCTGATATTTCTCTTAATTCTTATATTTTTGATCGAATATAAATGGCATGTGTAATCTATGATTGGAATGCCTAGACCTCCTTATGTCTTTTGCAATATTTAAAATGATTTGGGTGTAAATATTCCTGACTTATACAGCTTTGCCCCCACCCATCCACAGTTTGTGCCCATCAGGGGTGGATGGGGGGTCTGGAGGCATGTTTCATTAAATACACCAATGTTTTTGGGGTTCTAATGTTGGTTATTTAAGTGAATCTATATTATTATAAGTCTTATTTTCAGATACAATTCCTTTTGAACATAAACTGACTTATATACTAATTTTTTATTACTCATGATTTGACTGTTTCCCATGTATAAGCCTACAGATTGTTATGTATATCTCATGTAAACCTTAATAAAAATATTGAACGAGAAACTGTAGGCTGTAAAAAAGATCTTGCTTTAAAAAAGGCGCATCAACTTAACAACAACATTTAACTATACACCTATTTTTGGCACCATTCAAGATTTACGTTTTACAAAATCTTACTTTATTCTTTACTTTTTTTTTTTAACACAAATTTTTACAGATACTGAGAAAAATGTATGTGGTATAAAATATCAGAGTTTCACCAGAAAAGGGGAGGATACATCTTGCACCTGTGAACACCTGTTCCAGTGAGAACTGTACAAGAGGAAAATTATTCACACTGTGTATAAATTTCAGGTTACTTCTTAATGTGTCTCTCTATGACAGGAAGTAAAGGGATAGTTCCCCAACAGGACAGATAGAGGTTTTAAGCCTTCCCTACTCCATACAAAAACTAACATTTTGACATTACAGGGGCCCTTGAAGGATTTTGTAGCCGTTGCACTGAAAGAGAAAGACTGACAGGTATCGCAGGTTTCTCAGCATGTTGGAACAATGACATTTTTCAAAGTCAAACAAAAAGGCACGGCATTTGTCAAACTGTACAAAAATGAAAGTACATTAAAGCCTAAAGAAGCCACCATTGCACATAAAGAGCCAGATGGTGTTTTTTTTTTTTTTTTTTGCTGAAGAGCCCAAACCTATAACTCCTATTAAAGGCACCCTTCCAAACTTACAATCAAAGTAAAGGAAAGGCATGTGGTTATACAGGATATTTACCCAGAAAGTGCCAGTTGCACTCCAAATAAGCAAGGTTTCAGGAAAAATTAACTTGCATATAGAACGAGCAGAAAGACTGTGGTGTACTTTTTGAGATGGGGTTCTTGTCCAAGGAACTGAAGTAATGAAACACCTAGGTCCCGGGTTCATTATAAGTAAGCTCACGTAATTATAAATCGATAACAGAAAGGTTTCTTATTACAGAAGTATAGGGGTATGGTGGAAGGGTGGGAATGCCTTAGTCTATAAATTAGCAAATAAGGAGGGTATTCCTTTCCCTTTAAAGAGGTTGTAAAAAATAAAAATAAAACACATTATTATAGGAAGTTTTCTTCCTCTTTAAAGGACTATTGGAAGTGGCAGTACAGACAAGTAAGCTCCAAAATGATATAAAAAAAATATTTACAAATCTTTATTGCAGCAAACATTTTAAAAAAAATATTTAAAAACATTGCGGCTAGAAACAGAGCACAATGATCGCAGCATGAGTGTCTGAACATAACCTTCACATAACAAAGAGGACTACAGAGACATCATTAGTTAGCGTGTGTAACGGAACGTCCCACACTCCGCTTGAGTGCTTCCGTCAGTATACCACTTCCTCCCAGTCTGGATACAGATATCAGGTATTCCAACCGCTCCCAAGCACAAAACAAGACGAGACTTGCTTAGCTGCTAACATGGACTCGTTTATTAGAACCAAAATTACAAGTCTTTATATACCGTTAAAGAGAAGGTTCCCCCCTCCTGCTCATATTACTCTAACAATACAACTGTAACCTAATTAACATGAGCTAGTTTACTAAATCATTTACCCAGATTAGGTGACTCAGAGACATGACCTTTGGGCAGACTTGTGGTCACCTAGCTTCACACAGTAGTATAAACACAATAGCAGGAGCTAATTACAATTAACAATACAAACAGTGATCCACCCCCCCCCCAGCCTAGTAGACAACAAACTATAGTAGGAGTAGACTGTCCGGCTCCTAGCCAGTTCTAGAGGCCAATATGATCAGCTCTCTCAACTAACATGTGGAGTTCAGAATCAAAGTCTTTATATATATCCTGGGAGATATTGTGGATAAATATTACTGTCCCCTTTTAAGTAGTCCAAGAT
This sequence comes from Lithobates septentrionalis, assembly GCA_037952835.1. NCBI lineage: Eukaryota > Metazoa > Chordata > Amphibia > Anura > Ranidae > Lithobates > Lithobates septentrionalis. Next base: position 1,402,572 of record JBBDGP010001065.1, on the reverse strand, counting down.
ATATTTTCTCACTCACCCTGTGCCAGGATAGCACAGGGTGACTTAGACATAAGAGGTGTATGGGAAGCTGAAACAAGGGTATCCCACACTTTCCAAGGGATTCTGGGTTCCACGGGCCCTCCCGTCACAGCATAGTTATTGAGGGCTAATTCTGCCCAGGGTAAAAGGTCTACCCAATCATCCTGATGGGCAGAAATGAAGGCATGAAGATACTGTTCCACATTCTGGTTGACCCTTTCAGTTTGTCCATTTGACTGGAATCAAGTTGGACTTCAGCCTTTCATTCGCAAAGGATGTGGCCAGAGCTCTCCAGAAGCGAGCTGTAAACTGAACCCCTCTAAAAGAGACAAATGTGCGAGGGCATACCATGGAGACAAAAGATTTCCCAAATAAAGATGGAAGCCAAATTGACAGCAGAGGGTAGTCCTGGAAGTGGAGTTAAGTGACGTTTTAGAAAACCTGTCCACAACCACCCAGATAATGGTAGAGCCCGCTGAGAGGGATGGGGGTAGTTCAGAGATAAAAATCTATGGAGATGCAACGTCAAGGTACATCCAGAACAGGTAGAGGTAAAAGGTTACCTGCTGGAGCAGACATGGAGGACTTTGAGTACACACAAATGGAGCAAGCCTGGACATATTCAACATCCTTCCGAAGTGAGGGACACCAGTAGTGACACTGCAGGAAGGCACAGGTACGTTTCACATCAGGATGTCCTGAGAGTTTAGAATAATGTGCCCATTTGAGAAGCTTGGAGCGAAGGGAGGGCACCACAAAAGGTCTTTCTGGGCAGGATACATGGTGAATGAAGATGGGTGGAAGCCAGGATACAATTGGCAGGGAGAATAGGTTCTGGTTCGACATGACACTCAGAGTCAGCAATGTCAAATGATCTGGACAAGGCGTCAGCATGAGCATTTTTAGAACTGGGCCGGAAGGTGATGTCAAAATTAAACCTAGAAAAGAAGAGAGCCCATCGTGCTTGCCTGGGAGTCAAACGTCGGGCGGATTGCAGATACTAGGAGGTTCTTCTGATCGGTATAGATCATAAGATGAGGAGATCCCTCCAGTAGATGTAGTCATTCTTGCAGTGCTAGCTTGATAGCCAGAAGCTCCCGATCCCTTTAGAGAAGAAGGCATAAGGATTGAGCTTACTGTCATGCATTTGGAGAAGGACAGCCCCCCTCCCAAGGATGAAGCATCTACCTCCAAGAAGAAAGGCTGGAGAATGTCAGGACGTTTGAGAATATATGCAGAGGAAGGCCGTTTTGAGATTGTGGAAAGCCTCGACTGCTTCAGGAGGCCAGGTTCTGGCATTAGCGCCCTTCTGGGTCAAAGAAGTGATTCTTTGACCCAGATTCCTAGATCCACCAGAGAGAGTAATCAGGAATGAACTGGCGATAGATATTGGTGAACCCTAAGAAACGTTGCGTAGCTTTTAGACCAGAAGGCTGAGGCCAGTTGAAGATGGCCTGAAGTTTGGCAGGATCCATAAGCAGCCCTTTATCCGTGACTATGTAGCCTAGGAAAGGAACCTGGGTTTGCTCGAAGAGGCACTTCTCCAAGTTTGCTTACAGGCGGTGGTCTCGAAGACGTAAAACAACGTCTGCTGGCTAGTTCATCCTTAATACTATCTGCTAGACCCTGCCAAAAGGTTGCAGTAAGGGCCTCATTATTCCATGCCAGTTCCAAAGCCAATGTGCGAAATTGAACTGCATATTGACCAACAATCATGTTTCCTTGACGAAGAATGAGGAAGCAGATGAGGCCCTGCCAGGCACATCAAAGGTGTTACAGAAAGCTTGTAGGAATGCAGAGAGACTGGAAACAGTATGATCTTGACGCTCCCACAGTGGCGAGGCCCAAGCCAGAGCCTCTCCTGAAAGGAGTAAAATAATGTACCTCATCTTGATCAGTAAGAAAATAATGGTCCGCTAGCTAGAAGTAGATAGAGCACGGATTGATGAAGCCCTGACAAGCTTTAGGATCACCAGAGAAGCGAGGTGGCGGAGGCAGCTGGAGTTTTAAAGGACTGCCCTCTGCTGGAGCAGCAGGGGCTGAAACAGGAGCCGGAACGGAGGGTGAAAAAGTGGGCACAACCTGCAGCTGATCCAAAAATGGGAGGAAAGTTCCTTCACTGCATAATCTGTTCTTGATAGGCCTGCTGGACGTCAACTCTCTGCGCCAAACAATGAAGTTGATCCAGAAGAGGCTGCGGCACCTCCGAGGAGCTCATGGCCTGACCAAACTGTCAGGAGTCTGTGGTGGCGAGCCCTTGTAAATCGCCAACTCAGGGTTCCCCAGGGCGTGGAGTCCAAGCACCAGCCTGCTTCTTCACCAGAGCCCCTGATTGTGGGGATGAACTTGCAGCAAGCTGGAACCAGGTCGCGCCCCAAGGTACGCCGAGCTGAGGATGCGGAGACCATTCGAGTGTGCAGAGTACAAGCAGGAGACAAAAGGAAATCCAGGAGACAAGCCAAGGTCAGGGCAGGAAGCGAACAAGCACAGACGGTAAACGAAGCCGGGGTCAGTATGTGGGTAGTCAAACGCAGTATAGACAAGTGGTACGCAAGCGGGAGCTCAGAGAACTGTGAAGTTGCTCAGGCAATGTGGGTTATACTGAGCAGGTCTTCTATAGACAAGCAAATTAGGAGGCGGGCCAGGAAGTGATGGAAGGGAAGGAAATAAAAGTCCACAGAATAGCAGATGACACCCATAGTTGAGCATAGCCAAACCACACATGTGAAAAATCAGGATAAAAAAAACCCAGCAGCAAGGATCGAAGAGAACACAAGCAGGAAACTGCAGGCTAACTTGTGACAGGTAGGGAAGTGTACAGAGGTCAGTAGGATGTATGGCAGTGTACAGAGGTCAGTAGGATGTACGGCAGTGTACAGAGGTCAGTAGGATGTACGGCAGTGTACAGAGGTCAGTAGGATGTACGGCAGTGTGCAAAGGTCAGTAGGATTAAGGACAGTGTGCATAGGTCAGCAGAAATAAAAGCAGTGTATAGGGATTAACAAGGCAGAGCACAGGGAGGTCAGGATAACACGGTACAGGGGAGGGGGTCAGGATAACATGGTACAGGGGAGGGGGTCAGGATAACATGGTACAGGGGAGGGGGTCAGGATAACACGGTACGGGGTCAGGAGGACGCAGTACTGGGGGGGGGGGGGGGGGGGGTCAGGAGGACACGGTACTGGGGGAGGTCAGGGGGGTATGGTATTGCAGAGTCAGGAGGGCACGGAACTTGGGGGGTCAGGAAGGTATGATATTGGTGGGCCAAGAGGGAATGGTACTGGGGGATCAGGAGGGCATAGCACTGGGGGGGGGGGGGTCAGGAGGGCATGGGATTGGGGAATCAGAAGAGTATGGCATTGGGGGGTGAGAAGGGCACAGCACTGGAGTGGTCAGGAGTGCTGGTACTATGGGGTCAGGAGGGTGCAGAAGTTGTTACCAGATGCAGAGTGGTGCAGGGAAGCAGCATGTTCTGGCACTGTTCCCCTCCAGCCCTCCACTGCCGTCCATCCCACAAGCACCTTGGATGGATTGGAGAGAAGGCGAGGCACTGGGGATGTGCTCACTACACGTAGGGCTCAGGGAAAGAGCTCTGGAATGTTCGTATTCCACTATTCTGGAGGCTTCCCCCACCCAGCAGCCACTCGTATGCAGGGGGCTGAGGCAGCCTCGCGCAGGCTAGGATTGGCCGAGCGCGCGCCGTTGCCGCTCTGTAGAAAGCGCTGGGTTGGCGAGGCAGAGATGTCTTCACAAGCCACCCGTCACCTGCCAGCAGTCAACAGGTGGCTCACGATCGATTGGTTGCCGACCCCGTACTAGAGGAAAGAAGGGAAAGGGGAGACAAGTTTGAAACCTTTAAATACATCAAGGGGGTGAATAAGGGCAGGATTTTTTAGTTAAATCTTATATTTTTTCAAATTTTGCATCAACAACAAGTGATACATAAATAATAAACCAACAAGGGGGCAGGGTATCATAACAACAGAGTGGGGCAACACCAATTTTAGGGCTTCTAGCGGGTAGCCAAAAAAACAATAGTATTGTCAGATAAATTTGGGGTTTGGGGTTGTCTGCCACATGAATCAGGTGTTATCACGGACACAGGGACACAGGAAGTGTGTAGACGCAGAGCGATTGGCGCCCGCCCACAAAACTGCCAATTTGCAAAAATCTATGATTGCCTTGCCGGGTAGCCAACCCCATGATTAAGTCCCAGTGACTAAACATGTCGAGGCGTGGCTACACAGCAATCCTACACGTTTGGTAAAGGAAGGAGTGACGGGCACGGAACGAGGGTCAGTGGAGTAGCAAGGAGGACCGTCTGCTGCAGGCTGGTGAGACGATCGTCGGCGTTCATGCTCCCTGGGTCCGCCGTGGATGTGTGTTGCTGAGTTTATGTTTGCTGCATGTTTTGCTGTGATGTTATCTGGCTGCTATTGATCTGCCCATTGATTTTATCTACCATGTGAGTGTACTAGCGTTTGTTTTAGTTTTGAATAAATTCTTTTAAACGGTATTACACTATTGGAGCATTTCTTTTCATCTCTTATGTGAAATACCATCCCAAGGAGAGTGTCCGGATGACATAGCGGCGGATAACATTGTTCGCTTGTTAACCCCTATAAGAGTGGGTTGAGGCTTTTGCCGGCCAAACACGAGAGTGGGAGGCCTTAACAGCTGGTGAGTTTGAAATCTACAGGGAAGTGGAATCACGTCACTGAGGTGTGGTGGACATTTGGATTACAGCACTGTGGAGTGGAGACACCCTCACTTTTGGAATTTCCTTCCCATCTTTCACATCATATGTGGACTTTCATTTTGCACTTTTATTATTTTACATTTAGACCCATACTGTTTTTTCCAGTCTTTTTCTTCATCCTTGGAGCCTGTTTTTTTTTTTTGGAGGCTTTTAGAGCTGGTATCACGATACCAGTTTACACACTCATCATGAGGGGTTAATATTATTGACTTCACTTATTTTGCATTTTTAGGTACTTGTGTGTTAGATTATCACTGTTTCATCATTTTTTTTACTTGGTTTTGGTGATATACTTTACCAGGAATTTTACACATATCACTTGATATATATAATTTTGCGTGTGCAACTTTACACTACATCAGTAGTCGATGTAGACTTGTTTGGTCACTTGAAACGTATTCATTTTATCCATTCTATTGCATTCATTATTATTATATTTTTTTGAGTGCACTTGGAGTACACTCCACGTCACCAGTATATGTGTCATCGTTTGTCTCATTCCCACAATTAGTGGGGCTAGCGCTACTATTTCATCTCTATTCTAGGGGTAGATTCAGATTTTTATTCACAGTTTTAAAGTGGCAGCTGTTCATTTCATTTTATCTCTAACTATTTAGAGCGCAGTGGTGGTAGGACGGGTCTGGGCGGGTTATACTTGTTCACCTACAGTTTTCATCAAACACACAGAATTGTTGACATTTTTGCAGATTTATTAAAAAAGAAAAACTGAAATATCACATGGTCCTAAGTATTCAGACCCTTTGCTGTGACACTCATATTTAACTCAGGTGCTGTCCATTTCTTGTGATCATCCTTGAGATGGTTCTACACCTTCATTTGAGTCCAGCTGTGTTTTATTATACTGATTGGACTGGATTAGGAAAGCCACACACCTGTCTATATAAGACCTTACAGCTCACAGTGCATGTCAGAGCAAATGAGAATCATGAGGTCAAAGGAACTGCCTGAAGAGCTCAGAGACAGAATTGTGGTAAGGCACAGATCTGGCCAAGGTTACAAAAAAATTTCTGCTGCACTTAAAGTGGATGTAAACCCAATGACATCCTTTCTAAACTACTGCCATAGGGGTTATCTATAAGGATATACATGCCTCCTGCATGTATCTTTACCTGTCAAATGTCTCCCCTCTGTCTGTTATGAGAGCCGAAAAACTGCAGATTCTGTGGGTGGGTCTGTTGTCTGGAGCTCGGTGGGTGGAGTCGTGATGTCAGTAGAGTCCCCACCCACCTATACACTTCCCCTTGTCAACATGAATTTTCTTCTGTGTATTTCTTATACTGAACTTCTGCTATGATCTCTAACATCCAGTGAAAAGACAGGAAAGTAATCACATGACTTCAGCATTCCAAATCATGCTGAGGTGTGGAACATCCAATCCTTGCAGAGCTGCTGAAGAAAGGAGAGGGGGAGGGAATTAAAAAAATAATGCCTGTGTCTTAGGCTGTCACTCACAGCAAGGGGGAGTATTTGACAAAGTTTTTCTCAGTTTGTCAAGATTTTTCTCACTGAACAATAAACGAGGATTGCTCAGAGATGGATTAACTCTGTGTGGCAAGACTGGGCTCAAATGATAGGAAATCTTGTACACTACAGTAGGATATAAAAATAAATTAATTTTCGGGTTTACATCCACTTTAAGGTTCCTAAGAGCACAGTGGCCTCCATAATCCTTAAATGGAAGACGTTTGGGACGACCAGAATCCTTCCTAGAGCTGGCCGTCCGGCCAAACTGAGCTATTGGGGAAGAAAAGCCTTGGTGAGAGAGGCAAAGAAGAACCCAAAGATCACTCTGGCTGAGCTCCATAGATGCAGTCGGGAGATGGGAGAAAGTTGTAGAAAGTCAACCATCACTGCAGCCCTCCACCAGTCGGGGCTTTATGGCAGAGTGGCCCGACGGAAGCCTCTCTTCAGTGCAAGACACATGAAAGCCCGCATGGAGTTTGCTAAAAAATACCTGAAGGACTCCAAGATGGTGAGAAATAAGATTCTTTGGTCTGATGAGACCAAGATAGAACTTTTTGGCCTTAATTCTAAGCGGTATGTGCGGAAAAAAACAGGCACTGCTCATCACCTGTCCAATACAGTCCCAACAGTGAAGCATAGTGGTGGCAGCATCATGCTGTGGGGGTGTTTTTCAGCTGCAGGGACAGGACGACTTGCTGGTTGCAATCGAGGGAAAGATGAATGCAGCCAAGTACAGGGATATCCTGGACAAAACCTTCTCCAGAGTGCTCAGGACCTCAGACTGGGCCGAAGGTTTACCTTCCAACAAGACAATGACCCTAAGCACACAGCTAAAATAATGAAGGAGTGGCTTCACAACAACTCCGTGACTGTTCTTGAATGCCCAGCCAGAGCCCTGACTTAAACCCAGGGGTCTCAAACTGGCGGCCCTCCAGCTGTTGCAAAACTACAAGCCCCATGATGCCTCTGCCTGTGGGAGTCATGCTTGTACTGTAACTGTCAAGCTTGCAATGCCTCATGGGACTTGTAGTTTCAAAACAGCTGGAGGGCCACCAGTTTGAGACCCCTGCTTAAACCTAATTGATCATCTTTGGAGAGACCTAAAAATGGCTGTCCACCAACGTTTACCATCCAACCTGACAGAACTGGAAAGGATCTGCAAGGAGGAATGGCAGAGGATCCCCAAATCCAGGTGTTAAAACTTGTTGCATCTTTCCCAAAAAGACTCATGGCTGTATTAGAACAAAAGGGTGCTTCTACTAAATACTGAGCAAAGGGTCTGAATACTTAGGACTATGTGATATTTCAGTTTTTCTTTTTTAATAAATCTGCAAAAATGTCAACAATTATGTGTTTTTCTGTCAATATGGGGTGCTGTGTGTACATTAATGAGGAAAAATGAACTTAAATGACTCAAATGGCTGCAATATAACAAAGAGTGAAAGATTTAAGGGGGTCTGAATACTTTCCATCCCCACTGTATTTTAGGTCCCTTAAAGTCTGACGGTGCCCTTAAGAATTTTGGCCCCTCTATGCAGCCTGGCTCTAAAGTAGTCTCACGCGTGTGTATCCAACATTTATAGGTAAAGTTGATCCAGGAAATATCCGATTGCCTCTCGGGGAATCAGGAATTAATTTTTTTTTGCTGGAGAAAATTGGATCATGCTTTGCCAGGGTTTTTTTGCCTTACTCTGGATTAACTGTAGGATTGTGTATATGTGATTGTATGATTTTCTTTTCTCCCTTTTATTGCTTGAACTAGATTGGACTTGTATCTTTTTTCAACCTGACTATGTACTTTGTATCCCCACACTCATGAAGAGTAGCAGAATGTGTTTTGGGGTGTAAAGCCAAGTATGACCTTGCTAGGTGTTATCATATTAAAGTGGAGGTCCATCCTAAAAAATGAAATTGCATTAAAATTCATAAAAAAAACATTTGAAAAAAATTTTTTTTTTAACTTACCTGAAACCCCTATTGCTAGGCAGTCTTCCTAATCTGCCTCTTCCTATTCCGCAGCACTTCCTCCTCCTAAGGTGAGCGGCCCCAGTGCCTTCTGGGACATGTGTGTGTCCCAGGAAACAACGGGGACATTCACAGAGTGCCGCGCCGCTCGCGCATGCGCAGTAGGAAACTGGCAGTGAAGTCGCAAGGCTCCACTGCCTGTTTCCCTTAGTTAGGATGGAGGTGCCGCCGGCCGATCTGATGGACGGATCGGCCTCAGGGGGGCCCCAACATCGCGGGCTCGCTGGACAGGCAAGTGTCCTTATTAAAAGTCAGCAGCTACAGTGTTTGTAGCTGCTGACTTAAAAAGAAAAAAAAAAAAAAAAAAACGTCCGGAACCCCCCTTTAATTTAAAATTTGTGTAAAAAAAAAAAAAAAAAAAAATACAAAATTTCTTTCCACATTTTTCAAAAGCTTGTAGCAGAAAAGTGAATTTTCAAAGGACTCACCATGGCTCTTAAAAGATACCTTTGGGTGTTTACTCAGCGGATGAAAATTTTAATATTGGGGGTTTGGCTGACAGCTGCAGCCATGGCCCTGTTATAACCGCTTGAACACAACGATGCACACGTGTGGTTAAATTCACTTTAAGGTATTTTTAACCACTTGCCGACCGGCTCACGCCGATATACGTCGGCAGAAGGGCACGTACAGGCATATTAACGTACCTGTACGTTGCCCTTTAAGACGCGGCATTTTGGGCGTGCGCTCCCGCCACGAGCTCCGTGTGATCGCGGGTCCCGCGGACTCGATGTCCGAGGGGATACCTGCGATTGTCTCACAGAGAGGAAATGCTGAGGAAATGCTTATGTAAACAAGCATTTCCCCATTCTTCCTAGTGACAGGACACTGATCACTGCTCCCTGTGATCGGGAGCGGTGATCAGTGTCGTGACACACGTAGCCCACCCGGCCTACAGTTATAACACACTTAAATCTTTCAGCGCCCCCTCCTGGTTAACCCCTTCACTGCCAGTCACATTTACACAGTAATCAATGCATTTTTAATCGCATTGATCGCTGTATAAATGTGAATGGTCCCAGAATAGTGCCAAAAGAGTCCGATCTGTCCGCCATAATGTCGCAGTCATGATAAAAATTACTGATCGCCGTCATTACTAGTAAAAAAAAAAAAAAAAAAAAAAAAAAAGAAGAAAAGAAAAGAAAAAAACAAAAATGCCATAAAACTATCCTCTATTTTGTAGACGCTATAACTTTTGCGCAAACCAAACGCCTATTGCGATTTTTTTTACCAAAAATATGTAGAAGAATATGTATCGGCCTAAACCGAGGAAAAAAAAAAGGTTTATATATTTTTTGGGGATATTTATTATAGCAAAAGTAAAAAATAAGGCGTCTTTATCAAACTTGTCACTTTTTTTTGTTTATAGCGCAAAAAATAAAAACCGCAGAGGTGATCAAATACCACCAAAAGAAAGCTCTATTTGTGGGGAAAAAAGGACTTCAATTTTGTTTGGGAGCCACGTCACATGACCGCGCACTTATCAGTTAAAGCGACGCAGTGCCGAATCGCAAAAAAAGTGCTCTGGTCTTTGGCCAGCCAAATGGTCATGTCTCCCCCGATATGTTTTGCCCCCCAGACCTTTCACAACTATTCCGCCTTTCTCTGGACTCGTTCTAGGTTATCAATATCTTTTTGTAATGAAGTGTGGAGGAGATCAGCTATAAAAAAAAAAAAGAAGACTAGCTCAACTGAACGTATTCTCTCTTGAGAAGGGGGGGGGGGGTATGGTCATAAGTGGTCTATAAAGTGAACTTGGTGCTGAGTTATTCACAGGTAATTACAGAGGACAAGGGGAAACTTTACATCTGGAGGAAAAAAGATTTAACCTCCACATACGGAAAGGCTGCTTCACAGTAAGGAGCTGTAAAAAAAAAAAAAAAAAAATGGAACAGACTCCCTCAAGAAGTAGTTTTGGCTAGCTTGATTTTTATTTATTTTTTTTTTTTTTTAACAGAGTTGGATGCATTCCTAAATGCACAAAATATGTAGAACATTATATATAACCTCTAACGGGATTTTTAAGGCAATGAAAATTTGTAAGTTTACTTAAAATCAATTTTATTATAGATCAAGAAAATTTATACAAAATCAAGATAAGATAAAAAATTCATAAGAAAATTCCTATTGCTAATATTGCATAGCTCTAAAACAATTTCAAAGAAAAGTGATACAGCACACCACTCAATACAATCACCACAGACGAAAACCGTGGCGTTGAGTGGTGAATATCCAACGCGTTTCAACCTGTATATTTTTAGGGTAAGTCTTCTTCAGGGAAATGCATCACATTCTAGAAAATCAAGAAACGTTATATTACTATTTATATTACTCTTAGTCAATGTATTATAATTCCTGCAATATGCAGAGGCTCTAACACTCACATCCTTCCCGGATATCCTGTGGACAAACAGTGGTTCCCAAAAGGGGTAGGAAGTACCAAGTCTCCAAAGATTAATATCCTATAATTCCTACAAGACGGCTGGAAATGTGCATTGGATCCAAATATTTGGCGTATTCAGCATCAAGTAGTGATAGCTGTGTAAAAAAGGAGGAGGCACTTAAAGACTGCCTGAACTCCATGAATATAAATAGTTTTAACCTCTTTTTCACCATGTCGTATGACCCCAAGGAAGTCAACTTTTTGGACATCACCATCTTTAAAGATCAGATTGGTGGACTCTCAAGCAAGCTTTATAGAAAAGAGACAGCTGGTAACACACTGTTACACGCAGACAGCTTTCATCCAGAGCCACTGAAAAAATCCATTCCATTCAGTCAATTCTTAAGATTAAAAAGGAATTGTAGCACACAGGAGGACTTCCAACGAGAATCTGATGAATTAACCTCCAGATTGATGGAGAGAGGATACACTAAGACAGCTCTCAAGAAAGCGTTTAATCGTGTGAAAAATACAGAGAGACATGACATGATCTTCAAAAAGAAAAAGATTTCAAAAAATGCAGACACTACGACCAGAATCATCTTGAAATTTTCAAATGAACACAAACGAATAAGAAAAATAATTTCTAAACACTGGTCAATTCTCATGGAGGATCCAATTCTGGGCAGCCTAGTAACACCAAGACCTCTAATTACCTACAGAAAATCTGGTTCCATAGGTAATACACTCACACAAAGCGAATACAAAGGAAGTGCGAGAAGAGATCCCTGTAAAACTTGGGGTACATACCCATGTGGATCGTGCGCACAATGTGGAGTCATAGGCAAAAGAACCAAGATAACCCTACCTAGTGGGGAGATTTTCCAGTTGCGACACTTTGCAAACTGCAGAACACAGGGGGTAGTCTACTTAATGCAATGCCAATGTGGGGCCTTTTACGTTGGCAAGACCCGACAGGAATTTGCCAAAAGAGTGGAAAAACATATACACAGCATGGGCATAGGCAATCTCTACCTACCTTTGGGTAGGCATGTAGCCAAACAACACAACTATAGGATGCCCAAGATAAACTTCACAGTTCTGGATAGACTCCATATACCAGCCAGGGGGGGTGATTGGAACAAGATCCTGCTCCAATGCGAGATGCGCTGGATCAGGCGTCTTAGGGCCACCACCCCCCCTGGTTTGAATGAGATGGAGAGTTTCAGGCCCTTTTTGGAGGGCTTTGGGTCGGGCAAAACCGACTAAGATGCCCCCCTACTCTTCTCTACATATGGGCCACGCTCTCACTCCTTCAAATCCTTCCTTATGTGGGATACTCCTCACGAGTAGCCCTGATGTGTGTATAGGCATCAGATAGATACTTTTCTCCTAGGGGAGTTTCTCCAATCTTAATTTTAATTATTAGATGGAACGAATTAAGATAATGGTCTGAATGTTTTCCTTCTCATTATTTTATGCAATTTTTTCTTCTTTTTGATTAGAAGTATTATTATTACCTGGCTGGGGCGTTCCAGCCCTTCCAAACCACATCTATATGATAATGTTCTCCTTGTTCAATGTATTATCTACCACCAGGGGTTCCTGTTCAGGTTCTGCACTCTGCCCCCCCTTCTGGGGTATCTCTGGGGTTAACTTGGTAGGGGGGTCCAGTCTCCTTGGATTTTCATAGACAGGGGTTTTTCTATACCCCCTGTATCTTATACCCTACCCGGCACAGGGGGGCCCCTCGTGTCAGATATACATGGGGGCCTTCCAATATCTCCCTGCCTTGGGTTTTTGTCCCCAGACAGGGAGTTTTCTGTGTCGGTGGTTATTAGTCCCAGTTTCCCCCCCCCCGCCTTTTTTACAATCCAAGTGCATGTGGGGACTTATGTGGTTTTTGTACATAGAATTCCTCTATTATTGAAATTTAGCCCATTACTTATCATCTCCTTCTCCTCCCCCCCCCCCTCTTTCTTCCCTCCCCTTTTTCCGCATTCGCGGATTAAAGGGGAGGGTTAATACACCAGAAACAGCATGTTAGGGGTTCTTTAAGAGTGATCCTGTTTTGTGGTTCACTCCTTTATGGGGAGAATTCCTTTTTGTTTGGGAGATACAATTCCTGTATGGGCATAGCCCTTTATTAAAATGGCAGCGGGCTGGCCGTTTACGCTGCGGGTTGCGTGTGGGTTTCAATACAGGCTCCCCGCGGTGCGCATGCGCTACCCTGCAGCATCGTCCGTTTCCGTGGTGACGCTTAGCGTCGCCACGGATCGGACGCGGTTAGTAGTGCGCATGCGCGGCCCGGCGGCGTCACTGGTCTCCGTGGCGATGCTCGGCGTCATCACGCTTAAACACACTGAAGGGCGGTTATGGCTGGTGAGCCGCGCCATTGGTTGGCGCGGCAGCTAGCCCCCGCCCACATCACATAAAGGATGCCTGAGACGGCAAGATGGCGTCATTCCCCCCTCGGGAATCACCGAGGGACGTCAGGGCATACGTTTGTCCCAATTTCTCCACCATCCTCTGGAGTACTTCTCGCTGGATACTGGCAACAGTAAGTGTTTGTTTTCCCAACTCACTTGACTGCTGCAAATGGGAAGTTTTATTAAACTTTTTTTGCCTCAAGGAGGAGGTTTGGGGAATGGAGGATGGTGATGGGTCCGTACGAATGTACAGGGGTTGGGGAATGAGATGTGTCTTCTTCCCCCTTCCCCTCCCATTCCTGTCCTCCCCCCCCCCTCCCCCTTCATTGCTTGTGGCCCCCCTTTAATTATGCCCCCTTTTTTTTTACACAGCTATCACTACTTGATGCTGAATACGCCAAATATTTGGATCCAATGCACATTTCCAGCCGTCTTGTAGGAATTATAGGATATTAATCTTTGGAGACTTGGTACTTCCTACCCCTTTTGGGAACCACTGTTTGTCCACAGGATATCCGGGAAGGATGTGAGTGTTAGAGCCTCTGCATATTGCAGGAATTATAATACATTGACTAAGAGTAATATAAATAGTAATATACCGTTTTTTGATTTTCTAGAATGTGATGCATTTCCCTGAAGAAGACTTACCCTAAAAATATACAGGTTGAAACGCGTTGGATATTCACCACTCAACGCCACGGTTTTCGTCTGTGGTGATTGTATTGAGTGGTGTGCTGTATCACTTTTCTTTGAAATTGTTTTAGAGCTATGCAATATTAGCAATAGGAATTTTCTTATGAATTTTTTATCTTATCTTGATTTTGTATAAATCATTTTTCTTGATCTATAATAAAATTGATTTTAAGTAAACTTACAAATTTTCATTGCCTTAAAAATCCCGTTCGAGGTTATATATAATGTTCTACAATTTTGTATGGGATGATGGCAATGACATGTCCATACCACTTAGGTCATATGTATAAATGCACAAAATATAACTGGATACTAACATTTATAGGTAATAACACCACAATATACGATTGCCTCCTGGGAAAACTGGATCATGCTTAATTGGGGTTTTTTGCCCTCTAAACTGTGCGTATAGGAAAGTGTATATGGTGGTTGTCAATTTCTTTTTTTTTTCTCTTCTCCTTTGCTTGAACTAGATGGACTTGTATCTTTAACCTGTAAATAATTGATGTCTGATAGGTGAAATGCATGAGTCTCCTCTTCTGGCCACGGTTTCTCCCCCTGGCTCATACATCCCATTCCGATGCATGCACCAGTGGAAGGAACCATGGTACCTCTGGTGGGAGAGCAAGAATCGAACGCATGTAAGCTTTCACGCATTGTAAATGTGACCCTGTGGTGACAGGGTCACGTAATTATGTTTGGTCCTATGGTATCCTTTTTCAGACACAGAGCTTTGATTAGACCTCGGTCAGCACAGTCAAACCTTTATGCAACATATTTGGGCTCCTGCACATAGCGTGAATGGAATTGCCCCATGGACTTCTACTCTTGCACGTCTATTTAAAGAGAAAGGAGTAGAACATACAGCTATAAGTTAAATAGCTAGTCAGTTAACTGAGAACACCTACATTCTTAACATATCTTTCATAGCTTACTGTACATTAAAATGTCAGTCTATTAGATATGGCATTATGCGCCCTAAAGCAAATTACCATTTAAAAGATGAATGGCTTCCAACTTAATGGATTAATTCACTGTATATGTATATATATACCTTTTGCCACAGCTGGGTAGCGAGGAAACTGCATCAGAGTCTGTGGGAAGAAAAGACAAAATAAATACAATAAAAAAAATTATATTGAAAATATACAAAAAAATAAATAAATAAAAAATGGTGTAGGACTTCTATGACTAGGCTATATTCTAAAAATATCTGCCGAGCATTAATCTATATTACATTCCATCTGATTTTTGCTGTATGGCAAAAATAAATAGCAAACACAGCTCACACTAAATCCACCACAGAATTGGAGAGAAAAAAGTATTGAATTAATAAAATCCATTGTGTATGCATGTGTGAGCGAGAGTGTGACCCACACACAATCATGTAAAAAACGTAAGTACACAAATTTTTTTTTTATATTTTTCAACATATTTGAACAAGCAAACATTAGATATTTATTCAAACAGTGCCTACAGATAAAGGTGATATATTTTAACAAATGACATGGTGTATTTATTTTCCTAATCTAAAGGGTAAGAATGCAGACTTGCCACAAAAGAAAAAAAGTAAGTACACCCCATACATTTACCACCACTTCAATTACTGGGCACTTATACACCTTCCTGCCCAGACCAATTTTCAGCTTTCAGCGCTGTCGCAATTTGAATGACAATTGCGCGGTCATACAACACTGTACCCAAACTAAATTTTTATCATTTTGTTCCCACAAATAGAGCTTTCTTTTGGTGGTATTTGATCACCTCTGGGATTTTTTTTTTTGTTTCTGTTACAAAACTTTGTAAATAAAGTACGTTTTCTCCTTCACTGATGGGGCTGCATTGACGGGGACTGATAAGGCGGTACTGATGGGCACAGATGAGATGGCACTGATAAGGTGGCACTGATGGGCACTAATATGCAGCACTGATGGTTACACATAGGTGGCACTGATGGGCACCGAGAGGCGGCATGGATGGGCACTAATTGATGGTACGGATGGATGCCAATCAGTGCCAAATGCCTGGCATTCAGTGATGCCCATTGTGGGCACTGATTGGCATCCCTGGTGGTCTAGGTTGGCATACCTGGTGGTGACATCCCTGGTGGTCCAGTGTGGGCATCCTAGGGGGACTGCGCTGATAGTCAGCACAGACCCCCCCCTGTCAGAGGAGCAGCCGATCAGCTCTCTTCTACTCGCGTCTGACAGACGCGAATGAGGAAAAGCCGGTCAACGGCTCTTCCTGTTTACACTGTGATCAGCCGTGATTGGACACAGCTGATCATGTGGTAAAGAGTCTCAGTCAGAGACCCTTTACCTAGATCGGTGTTGCGTTGTGTCAGACTGACACACCGCAACAACGATCTCCGCGAAGCGCGCCAGCGGCTTGATATCCTGGCGACGTCAAATGACGTCCAGTCAGGTTATTGAAACCACTTTGCCGCTGTCATTTTGCTATATGGTAGCCGGCAAGTGGTTAAAGTGAAGGTAAAGTCTTGTTTAAAAAAAAAAAAAGCAAAAATAAATAACCATGTTATACTTACCTGCTCTGTTGCAGGGGTTTTGCACAGAGCAGCCCAGATCCTCCTTATCTCAGGTCCCTCTTCGGTGCTCCTGGCCCCTCCCTTCTTTCGAGTGTCCCCACAGTAAGCAGTTTGCTATGGCTAACTGACTTGGACAGCCACGGGAGCCAATGAGGCTGCTGCTGGGTCTCAGCCAATAAGGGGGTAGAGTCCCGGATGGCCGAGGGACTCGTGGACATCGCTGGACAGAGATGGAGCTCAGGTAAGTATTAGGGGGGCTGCTGCACACAGAAGGCTTTTTATCTTAATGCATAGAATGCATTAAAATAAAAAACCTTCTGCCTTTACAATGCACAAAATTAGAATCAGGTGTTCCAGATTTGAGGTCAATGATTACAACCTCCAGGGAGTATGCAGGTGGAACCTGCCTTATTTAAAAGGATAAGTTCACCTTTAACCCTTTTGTCGCCAGGTTCGTACGTCGTACTGCGGCCCAGTTGTTTGGCCACAGTAACAGTAGACATTCTTAGCGCAAGTTAGCATCTTAGGAGAAAAAACCTCATACCAACTGTAAGGCATGGGGCTGGAAATGTGACGGTTTGATGTTACTTTGCTGCTTCAGGGTCCTGGCAGCTTGAAAACATTAAATCAACTATAATTACGCAACAAAGCATACTTGAGAATGTGACGCCAACTGTCTGAAACAAAGTTGACTGGAAACGGATCTTAAAGGATAAGTTCACCTTTCATAACATGTTACACCCGTATTTGGTGTGTAACATGTAACATGTTACACACCGAATATGGGTGTAACATGTTATGAATGCACCGGCCCCCGCACCTTCCGCTCCCCCCGCTGTGTCAGCTAGCAGGGGTTTTTCTTCTCTCGCTAGCTGTCAAAGTTCAAAGACGCGGCCGAGTGGGGCTACAAGCGAGCCTATACACAGACAAGCCTGCAGGAGATCTACTGATCGCTGGTGCAATGCTTTCCAGGCTTCTGCAACAAAAAATAGGATTTTTAAAACAGCTTACCTGTAAAATCCTTTTCTTGGAGTACATCATAGGACACAGAGCCTCAAGTAATTACTTGGTGGGTTATGGGCCTACCTTCAGGTGTTGACACTGGTATAACCAATACAGGAAGTTGACTCCCCTATATAACCCCTCCTCCTTCCAGGAGTCCTCAGTTTTTGTAGCCAAGCAATATAAGTAATATACTCTCACCCCATAAAACAGAGGGGTGGGAGCTCTGTGTCCTATGATGTACTCCAAGAAAAGCATTTTACAGGTAAGCGTTTCAAAAATCCTATTTTCTTTATCGTACATCATAGGACACAGAGCCTCAAGTAATTACTTGGTGGGATGTCCCATAGCAATGCTACTTGAGGGGAGGGAGACACAACCCGTAGGGCACCCCCAGACCTTGAGGAATTATACTGCTGCCTGCAGCACACTGCGCCCAAAGGCGATATCCTCATTCCATCTTACATCTACTCAGGGGCGTTGCTAGGTGGCAAAAAGACCAGGGGCTTCAGCCTAAAGTCCAAGGCCGACACGGGGGGGGGGGGCTCTAGTGGCGCTGAGTTTTTTTGGTTGGGTGGAGGGGTTGTGTGGCAGGGGGTAAGCTCACTTGTTGGTTGCTGCCTGGTTTACCAGTGCCCATCAATGCTGTCCACTAAACTGACCTACCTACCTGACACACACTGACCTACATACACTGACCAACCTGACACACACTGACCTACCTGACACACACTGACCTACATACACTGACCTACCTGACACACACTGACCTACACTGACCTACCTGACACACTGACCTAAACTGACCTACCTGACCAGGCACACACTGACCTACCTGACCTGCACTGCCTACATACACTGACCTACCTGACACACACTGACCTACACTGACACACACTGACCTACCTGACACACACTGACCTGACACACACTGACCTACATACACTGACCTACCTGACACACACTGACCTACCTGACACACACTGACCTACATACACTGACCTACCTGACACACACTGACCTACACTGACCTACCTGACACACTGACCTAAACTGACCAGGCACACACTGACCTACCTGACCTGCACTGCCTACATACACTGACCTACACTGACACACACTGACCTACCTGACACACACTGACCTACCTGACACACACTGACCTACCTGACACACACTGACCTACCTGACCAGGCACACACTGACCTGACACACACTGACCTACATACACTGACCTACCTGACACACACTGACCTACATACACTGACCTACCTGACACACACTGACCTACACTGACCTACCTGACACACTGACCTAAACTGACCAGGCACACACTGACCTACCTGACCTGCACTGCCTACATACACTGACCTACACTGACACACACTGACCTACCTGACACACACTGACCTACCTGACACACACTGACCTACCTGACACACACTGACCTACCTGACACACACTGACCTACCTGACCAGGCACACACTGACCTGACACACACTGACCTACATACACTGACCTACATACACTGACCTACCTGACACGGCACACACTGACCTACCTGACATACACTGACCTACATACACTGACCTACCTGACATACACTGACCTGACACACAATGACCTACCTGACCTACATTGACCTGACACACACTGACCTACCTGACCTACATTGACCTGACACACCTGACCTACATACACTGACCTACCTGACACACACTGACCTACATACACTGACCTACCTGACACACACTGACCTACCTGACACACACTGACCTACACTGACCTACCTGACCTGCACTGCCTACATACACTGACCTACCTGACACACACTGACCTACATACACTGACCTACCTGACACACACTGACCTACATACACTGACCTACCTGACCAGGCACACACTGACCTACCTGACATACACTGACCTGACACACACTGGCCTACACGACACACACTGACCTACCTGACATACACTGACCTGACACACACTGGCCTACACGACACACACTGACCTACCTGACATACACTGACCTGACACACACTGACCTACATACACTGACCTACCTGACACACACTGACCTACCTGACACACACTGACCTACATACACTGACCTACCTGACACACACTGACCTACACTGACCTACCTGACACACTGACCTAAACTGACCAGGCACACACTGACCTACCTGACCTGCACTGCCTACATACACTGACCTACACTGACACACACTGACCTACCTGACACACACTGACCTACCTGACACACACTGACCTACACTGACACACACTGACCTACCTGACACACACTGACCTACCTGACACACACTGACCTACCTGACACACACTGACCTACCTGACACACACTGACCTACCTGACCAGGCACACACTGACCTGACACACACTGACCTACATACACTGACCTACATACACTGACCTACCTGACACACACTGACCTACATACACTGACCTACCTGACACACACTGACCTACACTGACCTACCTGACACACTGACCTAAACTGACCAGGCACACACTGACCTACCTGACCTGCACTGCCTACATACACTGACCTACACTGACACACACTGACCTACCTGACACACACTGACCTACCTGACCAGGCACACACTGACCTGACACACACTGACCTACATACACTGACCTACATACACTGACCTACCTGACACGGCACACACTGACCTACCTGACATACACTGACCTACATACACTGACCTACCTGACATACACTGACCTGACACACAATGACCTACCTGACCTACATTGACCTGACACACACTGACCTACCTGACCTACATTGACCTGACACACCTGACCTACATACACTGACCTACCTGACACACACTGACCTACATACACTGACCTACCTGACACACACTGACCTACCTGACACACACTGACCTACACTGACCTACCTGACCTGCACTGCCTACATACACTGACCTACCTGACACACACTGACCTACATACACTGACCTACCTGACACACACTGACCTACATACACTGACCTACCTGACCAGGCACACACTGACCTACCTGACATACACTGACCTGACGCACACTGACCTACACGACACACACTGACCTACCTGACCTACATACACTGACCTACATACACTGGCCTACCTGACACACACTGACCTACACTGACCTACCTAACACACACTGACCTACATACACTGACCTACCTGACACACACTGACCTACCTGACACACACTGACCTACATACACTGACCTACCTGACACACACTGACCTACACTGACCTACCTGACACACACTGACCTACCTGACCTGCACTGCCTACATACACTGACCTACCTGACACACACTGACTGACACACACTGACCTACCTGACCAGGCACACACTGACCTACCTGACATACACTGACCTGACACACACTGACCTACCTGACCTACATACACTGACCTACACGACACACACTGACCTACTTGACCTACATACACTGACCTACCTGACCTACATTGACCTGACACACACTGACCTACATACACTGACACACCTGACCTACATACACTGACCTACCCGACACACACTGACCTACCTGACCTACATACACTGACCTACCTGACCTACATACACTGACCTACCTGACCTACATACACTGACCTACCCGACTCACACTGACCTACCCGACTCACACTGACCTACCCGACTCACACTGACCTACCCGACTCACACTGACCTACCCGACTCACACTGACCTACCCGACTCACACTGACCTACCCGACTCACACTGACCTACCCGACTCACACTGACCCACCCGACTCACACTTACCCACACTGACCTACCCGACTCACACTTACCCACACTGACCTACCCGACTCACACTGACTCACACTTACCCACACTGACCTACCCGACTCACACTTACCCACACTGACCTACCCGACTCACACTTACCCACACTGACCTACCCGACTCACACTTACCCACACTGACCTACCCGACTCACACTTACCCACACTGACCTACCCGACTCACACTTACCCACACTGACCTACCCGACTCACACTTACCCACACTGACCTACCCGACTCACACTTACCCACACTGACCTACCCGACTCACACTTACCCACACTGACCTACCCGACTCACACTTACCCACACTGACCTACCCGACTCACACTTACCCACACTGACCTACCCGACTCACACTTACCCACACTGACCTACCCGACTCACACTTACCCACACTGACCTACCCGACTCACACTTACCCACACTGACCTACCCGACTCACACTTACCCACACTGACCTACCCGACTCACACTTACCTACACTGACCGACACACACTTACCTACACTGACCGACACACACTGACCTACACGACACACACTGACCTACACGACACACACTGACCTACACGACACACACTGACCTACACGACACACACTGACCTACACGACACACACTGACCTACACGACACACTGACCTACCTGACCTGACACACACTGACCTTCCCGACCTACACTGACACACACTGACCTACACACACTGACCTACATTGACCTGACACACATTGACCTACCTGACCCACACTGACCTGACATACACTTACCTACATTGACCTACCTGACCCACACTGACCTACATACACTGACCTACCTGACACACACTGACCTACATGCATTGACCTACCTGACACACACTGACCTACATTGACCTACACTGACCGACACACACTGACACACTAACCTACACTGACCTACCTGACACGCACTGACCTACCTGACACGCACTGACCTACCTGACACACACTGACCTACCTGACACACACTGACCTACCTGACACACACTGACCTACCTGACACACACTGACCTACATGCACTGACCTACTTGACACACTGACCTACCTGACCTGACACACACTGACCTTCCCGACCTACACTGACCTACACTGACACACACTGACCTACCTGACACACACTGACCTACACACACTGACCTGACATCCACTTACCTACATTGACCTACCTGACCCACACTGACCTACATACACTGACCTACCTGACACACACTGACCTACATGCACTGACCTACATGCACTGACCTACCTGATACACTGACCTACACGACACACTGACCTACCTGACCTGACACACACTGACCTTCCCGACCTACACTGACCTACACTGACACACACTGACCTACACACACTGACCTACCTGACCCACACTGACCTGACATCCACTTACCTACATTGACCTACCTGACCCACACTGACCTACATACACTGACCTACCTGACACACACTGACCTACATACACTGACCTACCTGACACACACTGACCTACATGCACTGACCTACCTGACACACACAGACCTACTTGACACACACTGACCGACACACTGACCTACCTGACACACTGACCTACACTGACCTACCTGACACACACTGACACACTGACCTACACGACACACTGACCTACCTGACACACTGACCTACACTGACCTACCTGACACACACTGACACACTGACCTACACGACTCACTGACCTACACTGACCCACCTGACCTGACACACACTGACCTTCCCGACCTACACTGACACACACTGACCTACACACACTGACCTACATTGACCTGACACACATTGACCTACCTGACCCACACTGACCTACATGCACTGACCTACCTGACACACACTGACCTACACTGACCTACCTGACACACACTGACCTACACTGACCTACACTGACCTACACACACTGACACACTAACCTACACTGACCTACATACACTGACCTACCTGGAACACACTGACCTACATGCACTGACCTACCTGACACACACTGACCTACCTGACACACACTGACCTACCTGCACTGACCTACCTGACACACACTGACCTACATGCACTGACCTACCTGACACACACTGACCTACATGCACTGACCTACCTGACACACTGACCTACACGACACACTGACCTACACAGACCTACCTGACCTGACACACACTGACCTTCCCGACCTACACTGACCAACACACACTGACCTACATTGACCTGACACACATTGACCTGCCTGACCCACACTGACCTGACATACACTTACCTACATTGACCTACCTGACCCACACTGACCTACACTGACCGACACACGCTGACACACTGACCTACCTGACCTACACTGACCTACATACACTGACCTACCCAACACACACTGACCTACATGCACTGACCTACCTGACACACACTGACCTACCTGACACACACTGACCTACACTGACCTACCTGACCTGACACACACTGACCTGACACACACTGACCTACCTGACCCACACTGACCTACACACTGTCCCCTGCATTCTGGACCAGGAAAAGAGACTCGGGGCTATTGGCTACAGACTCTGGGCTGTAGCCTCAATAGCCACCCCCTGATGACGCCTCTGCATCTACTTGATAAAACTTTGTAAAATGTATGTACTGAAGACCAAGTTGCGGCCTTGCAGATCTGAGACATGGAGGCCTGGTGATGCACTGCCCAAGAAGCACCAACCGCTCTGGTAGAGTGCGCCTTAACTTGAAAAGGGGGAATCTTTCCCTGACCGACTGGTTGCTAGAGGTTACAACACATAATTTCTGCTTGTTGATTGGTTGAAAGAAGGTCACAGCACATCATTACTGCTAACTGGTTGCTAGAGATTACAGCAAATCACTATTGTTCACTGATTGGTTGCTAGTGGTTACAGCACATCATTACCACTCACTGGTTGGTTGTTAGTGATCTGCTGTAATTTCTATTGTTTACTAATTGGTTGCTACAGGTTATTGCACATCATTACCACTCACTGAGCAATCCCAAATAATTGAGCAAGAAAAGCAGCACATTAATACACATACTGCAGGAGACAGTCAGAGACGGCGGACTTACTACAGGAGACGGCGGACTTACTACAGGAGACGGTCAGAGCACTTCCAGAAATGCACAGCTTTGCAGTTGTACAACAGCTCAGGGTTTAGCATAGCATTCAGGCAGTCTATGGGGGGAAAGACATACCTGGCCAGCTGGGCTTATCATACACTTTTAGAGGTCTGGGGCGGGACTCCCACTCAAATCTCCTTCTCTCCTTCTACAGCGGCTCCTTCCTGAGTACACAGACTGCATGGGGCGGGGTCAGAGCTTCAGTGGAGCTCCTGGCCCCGCCCCTCTCTGCTGGTTGGGGAATACAGGGGGGTGGGGCTCTCAGCTCCTACTACGGCCGCTCCCTCCCGAGTACACAGGCTGCATAGGGCGCATCAGGGTGTCAGTGGAGCTCCTGGCCCCACCCCCTCTCTCTGCTGGCTAATACAGCTCTGCTTCCCATGTCCCCGGTGCGCTCTGCGGTGCCATCATCGGGGCCCCAATTTGCGGACAGTTCGGGGCAAACAGGGCAGCAAAAAGACAAGGCCCGGGGCAGATGCCCTGTTTGCCCAGCGTTAAAGACGGCCCTGCTCTCTGGCATGGGATGAGAGAGGACACAGCTGATCTCACGGCTCCCCCTTCTCCCCCCTCCTCCTGTGTGCTCCGCGGGAAATGTGAGCTCTTTAGCTTCACACTTGACTGCCCGCGGAGCACACAGGAGAGGGGAGGGGGGAGAGGGGGGAGCCGTGAGATCAGCTGTGTCCTCTCTCATCCCGTGCCAGAGAGGACAGACGGGCAAATAGAACGTTAATGCCGGTGCTTCTATCAGTGCTACGGTTTCATGACAGACACGATCTCCGCTCAGAGCCGTCAATAGCAACCCGCTGGGCCCCCCGACAGTGGCGGAATGCTGGGCCCCGTTGCAAGTGCGACTGTTGCGACCCCCGTAATTCCGCCGAATGCTTTTGCAAGGCACTATAAATGTGAACTCGCCCATTTCAACATAAGTCACACCCCTCATTCTGCAGCCAGCAAGCCATACATAACACACAGTATGATAGGTTACAGCCTTATAAATACAAAGCATTTTAATATAAATGCATATTAATACAATATTAAATTTTATGCAAATATATTATAATAAAAATACATTTTAATTAAATTTAATGCATTTAATATAAATGCAAACCAGTGCAGCTTATCAGTGTCCACCAGTGCCGCATGTCGGGGACCACAATGTCTGCTCGTCAGGGACCACCATGTCACCTCCATGCCAGGGACTACCAGTGCAGAGCGGGATGATCATCAGTAATTACACAGCGGGGATCTCCCGAGGTGTCAGGTATAGTATACGAGAACGCCGCTCGCTGATCTCCCGCCGCCCCCTGTTATAATTGACAGCGCACTGTGCCAATAACAGCGGGGGGCAGGAGATCAGTGAGCAGCATTCTCGTATACTATACCTGACACTGCGGGAAATCCCCGCTGTGTATATACAAGTACTTACTGATGATAATCCCGCTCTGCATGGAGATACCGTGTTTCCCCGAAAATAAGACACCGTCTTATATTTATTTTTCCTCAAGAAAACACACTATGGCTTATTTTCAGGGGGTGTCTTATTTTTATTAAGTATGGTACAACAATCAGCATTTATTCAATTACAGTTTACTTTCTTTTTGCACTTATCTTGTCTAATTGTACAGATACTCAGGAAAAGCAGAGATAGGCCAGCAAAGCTAATGTGTAAGGGCTGGCTTATTTATCAGGGATCCAGTGAGAACTGCAAAGTGGAGCTGGGATGATCTCTATGGGGTCTCTTGGCTCAGTAGCAGACTGCTTTCTAAAGTTTTTCCCCTATCCCTTGGTGTTTGTGTGGGGTGAGAGAGACCCACAGACTGTTGCTGCTCAGTGCTGGGGAGCAGCTTTACTTCTTCCCCTGAGGATACACAATACAGAGCGTCCTGCTCCTCACGTCACTGAGGAGACTTTTACTTTCACTTTCACAGAACGACCTGACAGGCGGAACAGACCTCATTGATGAGGCTGGTCACAGGTCACATCCGAGATACAGTAGCAGCTGTCACGATGGGGCAGATGAGAAGGGCTGCCCGACTTCTTTACCGCTCCGCACCACTATCACTAGGTATGTCTTACGTCTTCTTTATCGCTCTGCGCCGGTACGCATAGCCACGCCGCCTGTCACTACGTCTTATTTTCGGGGTATGGCTTATATTGGGCTAATGCTTAGAAATCCTGCTACGGCTTATTTTATGGGTATGTCTTATTTTCGGGGAAACACAGTAGCAGGCAGGCGGCGGCTGAGCTGAGGAGGGGGATAAAAGCCAGCAGTCTTACAAAACAGGAAATTTCCAGACAATAGTGTTTTTTCAGCAAGTTAAAGGGGAAGTAAACCCTAATGGGTTTACTTCCTCTTTGTTTCCCTGCATAACGGGCTACTATGCATCACATAGTAGCCCATTATGTGTCACTTACCCGACACAGGAGCCTGCGATGTCACCGCTGTCCCCTCTGCTACGGAGCGTCCATCTTTCCGTGTATCGTGGCTCCGGCGCTGTGATTGGCCGGAGCCGCGATGACGTCACTCCCGAACATGTGCACGGGAGCCACCATTAACGGCATATCGCCGTTAGTAGCAGCATGCTCAGTGCCGTAGACAGCTTCGCCTGTCTTTTTGCAAATATCTCCTAACCCGTGTAGGTTTAGGAGATATTTCTTTGACCTACAGGTAAGCCTTAATCTACGCTTACCTGTAGGTCAAAGTGGTCCGTAAGGGTTTACAACCACTTTAAGCAGCAAATTACAGAGGAACTTACAGAGCTCAGAACAACATGGCAAACTTGGTAAAGGTAGGAGATCAGCAACAAGGACATGGAAAAAAAAATTTTGCCCGGAGTTCTGCTTTAAATATGCAATTTCAGGATTTTGTCTGAGACACAATATTAACTTACACGTGTGGCACTTTTCTCCTATTTTCCTCTATTTTCCTCAGCACTATTATAGTGGTATTTCTTTGTAAGTTGTCAACAATTGTGACAGACAGTAAAAGTGTTACAAATGAGAATTAAAATGTATTAGTCACAGACATCGATGCTGACAATGAAAAGGTTGCATGGGTTTCATGAATTTGATGCAAGGCTTCGGATTACATCAACACTGGCAGAGGTGTGTTGCAAAAGGGTTATTGAATTGCCCCCAGAGAGTGTTACTAATAAAATATGTTCAACTAGTTTCTAGAGTTCACCAGTTTGGATTTTAAAAGTGTTACTAAACCCAGGACCCCGCATTCACTATATATGGTCTCCCACAGTACACACAACATGGAAATGCAAGTGTTTTAGTAAATATAAACTGCTAAATAACTTCTCATCAGCAATTAGAGCAGTCTTGTGACATCCATCAGTGTCTGGGTAAAGATTGTAGGAGGAGTTTTCATTCTGCTCTGACTGTCCTATAAGGCTGCAGAACTCCTGAACCTCTGTCAGGACAGTGCTGATTGGCCATGTGAGGATCACATGCACAC
Source organism: Lithobates septentrionalis (assembly GCA_037952835.1). NCBI lineage: Eukaryota > Metazoa > Chordata > Amphibia > Anura > Ranidae > Lithobates > Lithobates septentrionalis. The sequence continues at coordinate 1,374,786 of JBBDGP010001065.1, read as the reverse complement.
AAAAAAAAAACTCTAGCAATACACACGAAACTGAGCATGTACATCCTTTCCCATAGCCTCTGTTCTATCATGAGATAGTTTGGGGACTGTGGAAGAAGGGGGAGGAACAGAGAAGACAGGATCAAACAGACTTTTTACACAATGCAGAGGATTAACCCCTTAGATTCCACAGTAAGTATAACAAGCATGCTTTACTGCATATACAGACTGATTTTACCGTTATGAGTTTAGTAACACTTTAACCACTTCAGCCCCGGAAGGTTTTACCCCCTTCCTGACCAGAGCACTTTTTACAATTCGGCACTGCGTCGCTTTAACTGCTAATTGCGCGGTCATGCAATGCTGTACCCAAACAAAATTTGCGTCCTTTTCTTCCCACAAATAGAGCTTTCTTTTGATGGTATTTGATCACCTCTGCCGTTTTTATTTTTTGCGCTATACACGGAAAAAGACCGAAAATTTTGAAAAAAAAAGATATTTTCTAATTTTTGTTCTAAAAAAAATCCAATAAACTCAATTTTAGTCATACATTTAGGCCAAAATGTATTCGGCCACATGTCTTTGGTAAAAAAAATGTCAATAAGTGTATATTTATTGGTTTGCGCAAAAGTTATAGCGCCTACAAACTAGGGTACATTTTCTGGAATTTACACAGCCTTTAATTTATGACTGCCTATGTCGTTTGAGGTGCTAAAATGGCAGGGCAGTACAAAACCCCCATAAATGACCCCATTTTGGAAAGTAGACACCCCAAGGAAATTGCTGAGAGGCATGTTGAGCCCATTGAATATTCATTTTTTTTGTCCCAAGTGATTGAATAATGACAAAAAAAAAAAAAAAAAAATTACAAAAAGTTGTCACTAAATGATATATTGCTCAGACAGGCCATGGGCATATGTGGAATTGCACCCCAAAATACATTTAGCTGCTTCTCCTGAGTATGGGGATACCACATGTGTGGGACTTTTTGGGAGCCTAGCCGCGTACGGGGCCCCGAAAACCAATCACTGCCTTCAGGATTTCTAAGGGCGTACATTTTTGATTTTACTCCTCACTACCTATCACAGTTTTGAAGGCAATAAAATGCCCAGATGGCATAAACCCCCCCAAATGACCCCATTTTGGAAAGTAGACAACCCAAGCTATTTGCTTTGAGGCATGTGGAGTCCATGGAATGTTTTATATTTTGACACAAGTTGCGGGAAAGTGACAATTTTTTTTTTTTTTTCGCACAAAGTTGTCACTAAATGATATATTGCTCACACAGGCCATGGGCATATGTGGAATTGCACCCCAAAATACATTTAGCTGCTTCTCCTGAGTATGGGGATACCACATGTGTGGGACTTTTTGGGAGCCTAGCCGCGTACGGGGCCCCGAAAACCAATCACTGCCTTCAGGATTTCTAAGGGCGTACATTTTTGATTTTACTCCTCACTACCTATCACAGTTTCGGAGGCCATGGAATGCCCAGGTGGCACAAACCCCCCCAAATGACCCCATTTTGGAAAGTAGACACCCCAAGCTATTTGCTGAGAGGCATGGTGAGTATTTTGCAGCTCTCATTTGTTTTTGAAAATAAAGAAAGACGAGAAAAAAACATTTTTTTTTCTTTTTTCAATTCTCAAAACTTTGTGACAAAACCTCTCCGCAAAAAGCTTGGGGTGTCTACTTTCCAAAATGGGGTCATTTGGGGGGTTTTTTTGCCACCTGGGCATTCCATGGCCTCCGAAACTGTGATAGGCAGTGAAGAGTGAAATGAAAAATTTACGGCCTTAGAAAGCCTGAAGGCGGTGCTTGGTTTTCGGGGTCCCGTACGCAGCTAGGCTCCCAAAAAGTCTCACACATGTGGTATCTCCGTACTCAGGAGAAGCAACAGAATGTATTTTGGGGTGTAATTTCACATATTCCCATGGCCTGTTTGAGCAATATATCATTTAGTGACAACTTTGCGCAAAAAAAAATAAAAAAATTGTCTCTTTCCCGCAACTTGTGTCACAATATAAAATATTCCATGGACTCGACATGCCTCTCAGCAAAATAGCTTGGGGTGTCTACTTTCCAAAATGGGGTCATTTGGGGGGGTTTTGAACTGTCCTGGCATTTTATGCACAACATTTAGAAGCTTATGTCACACATCACCCACTCTAACCACTTGAAGACAAAGCCCTTTCTGACACTTTTTGATTACATAAAAAAATAATTTTTTTTTTGCAAGAAAATTACTTTGAACCCCCAAACATTATATATTTTTTTAAAGCAAATGCCCTACAGATTAAAATGGTGGGCGTTTCATTTTTTTTTTTCACACAGTATTTGTGCAGCGATTTTTCAAACGCATTTTTTGGGGAAAAAACACACTTTTTTAAATTTTAATGCACTAAAACACACTTTATTGCCCAAATGTTTGATGAAATAAAAAAGATGATCTTAGGCAGAGTACATGGATACCAAACATGACATGCTTTAAAATTGCTCACAAACGTGCAGTGGCGACAAACTAAATACATTTTTAAAAGCCTTTAAAAGCCTTTACAGGTTACCACTTTAGATTTACAGAGGAGGTCTACTGCTAAAATTACTGCCCTCGATCTGACGTTCGCGGTGATACCTCACATGCATGGTGCAATTGCTGTTTACATTTGACGCCAGACCGACGCTTGCGTTCGCCTTAGCGCGAGAGCAGGGGGGACAGGGGTGCTTTTTTTTTTTTTTTTTTTTTTTTTTTTTTCTTTATTATTATTTTTTTTTTTTATCTTATTTTTAAACTGTTCCTTTCATTTTTTTTTTTTTTAAATCATTTTTATTGTTATCTCAGGGAATGCAAATATTCCCTATCATAGCAAAAGGTAGTGACAGGTACTCTTTTTTGCAAAAATTGGGGTCTATTAGACCCTAGATTTCTCCTCTGCCCTCAAAGCATCTGACCACACCAAGATTGGTGTGATAAAATGCTTTCCCAATTTCCCAATGGCGCTGTTTACATCCGGCGAAATCTAAGTCATAAAATGCTCGTAGCTTCCGGTTTCTTAGGCCATAGAGATGTTTGGAGCCACTCTGGTCTCTGATCAGCTCTATGGTCAGCTGGCTGAATCACCGGCTGCATTCTCAGGTTCCCTGTTGAGACAGGAGAGTCAGAGAAAAACACGGAAGACGTTAGGGGGGGGGGGGGGCATTCCCTCCCACTGCTTGTAAAAGCAGTCTAGAGGCTAATTAGCCGCTAGGATTGCTTTTACATGAAAGCCGACCGCTGGCTGAAAAGAATGATACCAAGATGATACCTAAACCTGCAGGCATCATTCTGGTATAACCACTCAAAGTCGTGAATGGCGTACCTGAAGACAAAAAAATGGTTAACAATAAAGCACAGTAAACGGTAAAGTATAAAAAATTGCATACCTGAAAAGCAATCATGATAAAACATAACAATAATAAAACATTGCAGAATAGAATACAGTAAAAAAGAGCAGAACAATAGAGAGAATAGAGAGATAGAGAACAATAAAACGACAACTATTTTTTTTTATTTTATATTTTTGTATGTGTTTTTTTTTTTTACACTTTTTTTTTGTAACTAACTTTCATAAGAGCCCTTGCACACTGGGGCGGGGGGCGGCGTCGGCGGTAAAACGCGGCTATTATTAGCGGCGTTTTACCGTCGGTCTGCGGCCGCTAGAAAACATTCACCAATGCAAAGACCAGGATTGTCAGGACAGGAGGGACAATAATAGCGGGTGTCACGCCTATATCCGCGCTTGCTGCAGACACGACATCTTTTTTGGGGGGGTTCGCTGGGGAGGGGTACTCGGGAGGACATAAAGAAAATGCCTCTCATGCAGCCGACTGCATTTGGTTGGGGATGTGAATGGGGGAAGTACGGGCGCTGCAGAAGCGGTGGGTTCCCAATTAGGATTGGCGAATGCAGCAGGAAGGGCACTATGGGCACGACGGGCCTGTGTTTGTCTTTTTGGTGGCAGCGGGACACTAATTGTGCTTGCCACCTCACCAGCTTGAACTGCACTTATGGGACTCGCCATGTCACCAAGTGTTACTGCAGTGCTGGTTTGACTATGACCGGGGTGTACTAGGCCGCTGGTGCTTGCCAGTTCACCAAAACGCTACCAAAAAAAACTGTTAGCGATCGCAGGGATCAGGCCTGACTCTGCGAACGCTGCAGTTATGCGTGTAGTGTTTTGTAAGTGTCAGTGATCGATCAATACTGCACTTGGGTGGGCTGGGCTGGGCCGGGCGGAGGGGCAAAACGCAGGTGCTAGCAGGTATCTGGGCTGATCCCGCTAACACTGCGTGTTTGGGAACCCTAAACTGCTGGGGACGCCAGTATAGATCTGATCGGATCAGATATTGATCCGTTCAGATACTATGCCACTAAGGGAGGTGTACGGTGCGTGCGTGGGTGTTAGTGGTACTGGCGCTAACCTGACGCTGCCTGGGGCTGGTGCTTGCCAGCTCACCAAAACGCTACCAAGAAAACTGTTAGCGATCGCAGGGATCAGGCCTGACTCTGCGAACGCTGCAGTTATGCGTTTAGTGTTTTGTAAGTGACAGTGATCGATCGATACTGCACTTGGGTGGACTGGGCTGGGCCGGGCGGAGGGGAAAAACGCAGGTGCTAGCGGGTATCTGAGCTGATCCCGCTAACACAGCGTTTTTGGGAACCCTAAACTGCTGGGGACGCTAGTATAGATCTGATTGGATCAGATATTGATCCGTACAGATACTATACCACTAAGGGAGGTGTATGCTGCGTGCGTGGGTGTTAGCGGTACTGGCGCTAATCTGACGCTGTCTGGGGCGACGCATATCACCGCCGAGCGATCAGGGGGCTAAACCTTTATTCGGTAATAAACGGCGGGTGCCCTGACACTATAAAAAAATAAATGAACTAACCAGCGTCACCCGTAACGGTTATACGGTGATCAGTGGTGAAAGGGTTAACTAGGGGGCAATCAAGGGGTTAAAACATTTATTAGATAGTATATGGGGGTCCCTGACGCTATAAAACGCTGACGGTGAACCTCAATATTTACCTCCCTAACTAGCGTCACCAGCGACACTAATACAGCGATCAGAAAAATGATCGCTTAGTGACACTGGTGACAGGGGGTGATGAAGGGGTTAAAACTTTATTAGGGGGGGTTAGGGGGGTACCCTAGACCTAAAGGGGGGTAATACTCACTGCCCTAACACTGTAACTGTCACAAACTGACACCAATCAGTAAAAAAAAAAAAAAAAATACTGCTTGGTGTCAGTTTGTGACGGGGGGGGGGGCGATTGGGGGGGGATCGGGGGTGTTTTATGTGCCTGGCATGTTCTACTGTGTGTGTTTGTGTTGTGTGCACTTACATGTCTTCTCTCCTCGGCGCTGGGACGGAAACTGCCAAGCCGAGGAGAGATGACATCACATCCCCTGCCTGTGTGAAACTACACACAGGCAGGGGAGGATTCCGATTGGCTGGGAGCGATCGCGAGGGGGGGGGCCACGATCGGATGGTCTCCCCCTCGCCTCCCAACGCTCCCAGTGAAATGCCGACCGCCGCTGGCACCGGGGGGGGTCCGATCGGACCCCCCGCCCGCGGGAGGCAGATCACGTATGGGAACGTGATTCTGCCTGCCCGTGCCATTCTGCCGCAGTATATCTGCGTTAGGCAGTCGGCAAGTGGTTAAGCAAGCAGAAAATGCAAAAATAGGATTTTTTATAACAGCTTACCTGTAAAAATCCTTTTCTTTCGATGGACATCACAGGACAGAGCCACAGTAATAACTGATGGGTTATGTAGGTACCTTTAGGTATTGGACACTGGTCACACCCTAATCAGGAAGTTCAACCCCCTATATAATCCCTCCCCTTCCAGGGATACCTCAGTTTTGTAGTAAAAGCAATATAAGTGTATTAGAAGAGGGGTGGGACCTCTGTGTCCCGTGATGTCCATTGAAAGAAAAGGATTTTACAGGTAAGCTGTTCTAAAAAAAATCCTATTTTCTTTCTCGGACATCACGGGACACAGAGCCACAGTAATAACTTATGGGATATCCCAAAGCAATGCCAACTGAGGGGGGGGGGGGGGGGGGATCACAACCAAGTAGGGTGCAATCAGACCCGAGGACCCTGTACCGCTGTCTGCAGCACACTACGCCCAAAGGCGATATCCCCATGCCTTCTCACATCCACCTGATAAAATCTGGTGAATGTATGGACTGAAGACCAGGTTGCGGCCTTGCAGATCTGAGCCATAGAGGCCTGGTGATGCACTGCCCAAGAAGCACTAATAGCCCTTGTGGAATGTGCCTTGATCTGAAACGGAGGAATCTTCTGTTTCAAACCGTAAGACTGAATAATCAATTGTCTAATCCATTTAGAAATGGTAGCTTTTGACGCTGCCTGTCCTCTACTGGGACCCTCTGGCAGCACGAACAAAACATCCGTTTTGCGAATTTGAGCAGTTGCTCCCAGATAGGTCTTGACTGCTCTTACTACATCCAAAGAATGTAGTGACCTCTCTTCCGAAGAACAGGGATCTGGAAAAAAGGAAGGCAGAACAATGTCTTGGTTTAGATGAAAATCTGAAACCACCTTCGGTAAAAAAATAGGATGAGGGCGCAATACCACTCTATCCTTGTGTATAATCAAATAAGGCTCTTTACAGGAAAGAGCTGCCAATTCTGATTCTCTAGCAGAAGAGATGGCTACCAGAAAAATTAGTTTCCTTGTCAGCAAGACCAAAGGAATCTGACGTATTGGTTCAAAAGGTTGTTTCTGTAACACTGACAGAACCAAGTTCAAGTCCCAGGGGATTAGAGGTGCCTTAACCGGAGGATTAAGATGCATCACCCCTTGCATAAAGTTTCGGACCAAAGAATGCGAAGCAAGTGGCGTTGAAACAATACTGATAAAGCCGAGACCTGGCCCTTGATGGTACTCAAGGCCAGCTTAATCTCTAATCCTAATTGTAGAAAATCAAGAATTCTACCTATGACATATTTTCTGGGATGCCAACCCCTGGATTCACACCAGGATACATAAGCTTTCCAGACTCTATGATAAATCATTCTGGAAGCTGGCTTCCTTGCATTGATCAAGGTAGATATGACAGGACCTGAAATCCCACGACTCTTCAGAACGTGGGTCTCAATAGCCAAACCGTCAAATTTAGAGTTTGTAAGGCAGGATGGAACACTGGACCTTGAGATAACAGGTCTGGGCGTACCGGTAGGGTCCACGGGGAACCCACCGTCATCCTTACTATTTCTGCATACTAAGTCCTTCTGGGCCAAGCGGGGGCCACCAGAAGTACAGACTTCCTTTCCTGCCTGATTCTGCGAAGGAGTCGTGGCAGTAGCAGAATAGGCGGGAATGCATAAATCAGTGAGAACCGATGCCACAGAATCACCAACGCATCCGTCCCGCATGCAAGAGGATCCCTCGTCCTTGCCACAAATCAGTCTATCTTTTTTTTTAATCGTGATGCACAGAGATCTACATCTGGGACCCCCCCCATCTTTGTCATATGGCCAAAAAGATGTCGGGATGCAGAGACCATTCCCCTGGGAGTATCTGCTGGCGACTTAGATAGAGAACTGGCAGGCGGACTATCCCTGGAATGAAAACTGCCGATATGCATGGCACATGCATCTCTGCCCAGACTAAGATCTGGTTCACCTACTTTTGAGCAGCTCGGCTCCGGGTGCCTCCCTGATGAGTGACATAAGCCACTGCTGTGGCATTGTCGGACTGGATACTGACCGGGCAACCCTGTAGCCCGATAGTCCAGGCTCTTAGGGCTGGGTATACCGCCCGGATCTCCAGAATGTTGATGGGTAAGGTCCTCTCGGTCTTGGACCATAGCCCCTGGATCGCAGACTTCCAGAACTGCTCCCCAATCTGACAGACTGGCATCTGTTGTTACCACCGTCCAGGTAACCGGTAGAAAGGATTTCCCCTTCTGCAGGTTTTCGGGTATGAGCCACCAATTGAGGCTCTGATGCACCGCATGTGACAGGTGCATCGGAAAGTCTAATGCCTGAACCTTCTTGTTCCAGGCCGACAGAATACTGTGTTGCAGTAGTCTTGAATGGAACTGAGCATAGGGAACTGCTTCGAATGAAGACACCATCTTTCCCAGCAGCCTCATACAAAGGCGGACAGAAGGACCCTTCTTGGTCCTGACTGTCAGAATCAGCTCCCTTAAAAGCAGTGATCTTTGCCTGAGGAAGAAATACCTTCTCCTGGCTTGTATCTATGATCAGACCCAAATACTCCAGTCTTCTTACTGGTTTTAGGAAAGATTTTTCTAGGTTGAGGATCCAACCTAGATGTTCCAGATACTTGACCGTGGTCCTCACGTTCCCGTTCAAGGAAGCCACCGACCGTTCTATCAAGAGCAGGTCGTCTAGGTGTGCTATGACAGTTATACCCTGAGCCCTTAATCTGGCCAGAGGAGGGGCCAAGACCTTTGTGAACACTCCGAACTGGAAATGGCGCCCTCCTATCTCGAAGCGTAGAAACTTCTGATGAGTCGCAAAAATGGGCACATGTAGATATGCATCTCTGATGTCTATTGATGCCAAAAATTCTCCTCCCTGCAGGATGGAGACTACTGTCCGAATTGATTCCATGCGGAAGGAATGAATCCTTAGGAATCGATTCAGATCCCTTAAATCCAGAATGGGTCTGACATCTCCATTTGGTTTTTGGACCGTAAAAAGGTTGGAATAGAAGCCCAATCCTTGATCCTTTGTGGGAACCACCATAATGACCTCTTGCGACAAAAGTCGCTCTAACGCTAGAAGGAGCGACTGCTTCTTCTCTGGGTTTCTGGGAACACTTGATCTGAGGAAACGAGGAGAGGGAAATTATTGGAACTCCAGCTTGTACCCTAAGGTCACCATGGAGATTACCCATCTGTCCTGGAAGTCCTCCTGCCAGAGCTTTGAGAACTGTAGCAGTCTTCCCCCCACTCGAGCGAGCGGGGGCGCCCCTTCATGAAGAGGTCTTAGTGTCTTGTCTAGAAGACTTCTTCCCCCAGGACTTTTTGTTCCTAGGGTTGACTCTTGTTTCTTGCCCCAGATGGAGGAGGCCGTCGTGACTGCCTGGAGGCTGAAGCCCCTGGCGCTGGGGAAAGAGTCCGTTTGAAAGAGGGACACTTACTCTTCTTCTTAACAGGTAAGAGAGTGCTTTTCCCACAAGAGATTCTCTTGATATAGTTATCCAAGTCTTCTCCAAACAACCTTGCACCATGAAAAGGAAACCCAGCCAAGAGCTTCTTACATGGTGCTTCGGCTGACCAATTTTTCAACCATAAGATTCTACGCATATGCACCAACCCAAGTGAAAGGCGAGAGGTTGCATGATAGAATCTCTGATGGCGTCAACAACATAACACATGGCTGCTGGAAGGTTAGCAAACCCCTGGGCCTGTTGTTCAGGTAATACTTTGATGACCTGCTTAACATGGTCTCTTAAATATTGACAGACTCCAATCGCTGCTACTGCAGGTTGGGCCACTGATCCTGCTAAGGAAAAAACATCCTTTAATAAGGATTCCATCTTTTTATCCACAGGATCCCTGAGCATCTGAGCGTTGTCTACAGGACAAGTCAGACTACTATTTATAGAGGAAATGGCCGCATCAATGGCCGGCATTCCCCACATCTTAATAAATTTTTCTTCCATAGGATAAAGTGTTGAAAACTTTTTCGGTGGAAGAAATCGCTTATCTGGGTGATCCCACTCAGAATAAAAGGAACTTTTCAAGCAAATTATGAACAGGAAAGGCATGTGCTGCTTGGGAAGGTTTTAGTGACCCCAAAGCAGAAGAGGATTCTTTAACAGCTTCAGGTACGGGCAACTTAAATGTGGAGCGGACCAATCCAGTAAGGATCTGCACTAAGACTTTCTCCTCTTGGGAAGTCGCAGAGGGTCCCTCTCCACCCGATTCCTCCGAAGAGGAATTATCTGTCCCATCCTGATCCTCTGAAAGGGATTCATCTCCTTTATCCCAGAGCTCCTCTGCTTGAGGGTCTTGGGAAACAGAGGAAGGCCTAGTACGTTTCTTTCCACTGAGTGAAGAAGTAATCACGGCCATTATTCTTTCCTCTAACCCAGTAATGGTTGACGAAAAAACCTCTTGTGTAATGTATACAGGGGCTGAAGTGCCGGAAGCAGGTATAGCCCCAGACCCCAACGGCTCTCCCTGTCCAGCCGTCCCTGGCCCCTCAGGGGGGGGAGGATGTAGCAGACAGGGGGTCCTCAGAACCTGAACGAGATCCCCTAGTGTCTCTGGTTCTGGGGGTACTTGAACCTCTTCTACCCATAGTGCAAAGCAACAAGGTGTGAGGTATCCAAAATGAACACTGACTGCTGAGCGATGTAGTCTGGCAAAAGCCTTGCTACCAAATGCCCAGTCCGGTGTTACCTTAGTAAATGCAGCCTAGGAGAATGCCTGTGTCCCACCTTACATGCGACTGTCAGCTCTGTGTCCCTCCAAGGCTCAGAGCACCTGTAGAGTGTGCTTTAAGTAGCCATCTTTCTGGCACTGTGGGCATCTGAGCACGCTGACGCTGTGCTGACGCCCCCCCCTTCGTTTTTTTGAAAACGAGCGCTTCCCGTGCGAGCCTGACCCTTCCGGAGTAAGCATGGAGGAAGGCTGGGGGTGGAGGAGGAAGGAGAGAGGCCGGCAGCGATGGGACCTGCATAGATGCAATGGCGGCCTGGCGGCGGCAGCGGCGGCGACAGTGCGGTATAAAAACCACCTTACAGCCCACCTGCGGCCTCCCCTTGGCCTGGGGGGGGGGGGGACATTCCTAAGGAGAAATCCCCCCATCCCATCCTACCTGGAGCCGGTCGGAAGAGCTGTGCAGCGTGGAACGCCGGGACAGAAATAGCATGAGAAGGTATGTGCTCTTGGCAGCCCCCGGTGGTCACACTAGGCATAGCATGCATCTACCTTAAAGGAGAAAACCTACTAGAATTCAAAATTCTGTGGAATCTCCTCTTACCTTATCCAGCCGCAGGGTGCTGTATACACAGACCCAATCTTCACCTCTCACGGTGGGCTCCGTTTGAAAAAACCGTCAGAGACTGGGGCCCCCTACGAATAGGGGGATCCTGCAGTTCTGGCCCTGTAAAGCACCCAGCCAAAAATTAGGAGGTTTAAAGCCATTTTCTGATCTGCGGGGTCCAGCTCTCTAAAAAAGAGAAGCATTACAGGTAAAACCTTGTTTCTTCGGACATGAGGCCCGGGTACCATCCAATTCGGCCATGAAAAGACACTTTGAATGGATCCGGTTCGCCTGGCTTGCCCCAGTATAGGATATCAGGATATTCCCTTTGGAGCTTCAGCACAGGACATCTTTACACGTCCAACACCTAAAACACTGGCGTAAAAACTGAGGTATCCCTGGAAGGGGAGGTATTATATAGGGGGTTGAACTTCCTGATTAGGGTGTGACCAGTGTCCAATACCTAAAGGTACCTACATAACCTATCAGTTATTACTGTGGCTCTGTGTCCCGTGATGAACGAGAAAGAAAAAAAAAAAAAAATGGATGACCTGTACCTCCAAAAGGTTCTGTAATGTCTGTATCAATTTTGTTCTTGTACAAAAAACTTAAAAATAATAAATAATGGATGACACTAACATTACAGGAACATGGGCAGCAACATATTTGGTTGAGTGTTTGGGTTAAGATACACTTTAAAAGTCAATTGAAAGAACAGATTGTGCACAACAAATCTAACATTAAGGAAAATAATTAGATTTACGTACAAATCTTATTTTACAGTACTATGGATATGGAGACATTGAAATACAGTGGGGGAGAATTAAAGAGTGGCGCAAACACTACACCACTCTTCTTAACAGAAAATGGAGCAGATTATGCTCCCATATAACATAAGGGGGTACAAGCTGCTTGCTTTGGCTCCCTCTATCTGTCCCGGTGTCCTATCGAATTTTGTCCCCGATCGGATAGTGTCCGCCCTCTACTGCGCAAGCGCAGCAGGCCCAGCGGATACTGCTTGCTCTCTACTGATCAAGCTCAGCGGGACACTCCGAAAAAATCCGAAAATCAACAGCTGAGCTGGGCGCATGCACACTTGATACCATTTAAGGTCACATGCCCCCGCACGCTCCCGAGGCTCGTACAACTTTCTAAAGGGCATTGATAAGGGCGGCTACTTTTCGTACAACTTTGTAAGGGATACTGTGCCTTATGGTTTGTGTTAGGTGCTTAAATATGTACAGCAAACACGCCCATAAACATTGCTAAACCCACCCTTCACTTCACTAAACAAGCCCTGCAAACATCCGCCCATTTTATAAATCCGCCCCCTCATGAATTGCGCAGGCGCCGTTTATACTTCGTCAGCTGTTCTGAGACTTTCGGCGTCTCCTTTGTCCTCCTTACTGCGCAAGCGCGGCGCCTGCGCAGTACGGAGCAGACACTTTTCGTCAGAACACCAGCACAGCTGAAAGCAAGAGGGAGGAGGAAGGCTGTAAGCTATGTTAAATCCAGCCCCACAGTGTGAAATCAGGCATTTGCAAGGCAGCAACAATCAGAGGCTAGGTGACCATTAACCACTGACTCAAGATAAGATAAAAAAAAAAAAAAAAAGTAAATGTGGGCAAATATAAAACCCTTCATTAGTATGCCTAAACAACTATAACTAAAAAAAAAAGTTTTCCGATTCCTGTACAAATTTGGTTGTAACTTGAACCATACTCCACTTGAGGTAACAGCAGGCACCTCCAGTTCCAACTGTCTTTAGAGCACCCTGGGTGTCCTACAAATAGCATTTCATGTCTCCTGCCTCCTCCCCTCCCCACCTTACACCATTGAAAAAAAAAAAAAAAAAAAAAAAAAAAATTATAATATATAAATACCGTATTTATCGGCGTATAACACGCACCCCAAGTTTAGGAGGAAAGTTTAAGGAAAAAAAAACTTACATTTAAATGCCCATCAATGCAGCCTCATCAGTGTCCATCTGCAGCCTTGTCAGTGTCCATCTGTAGTGTTGTCCCTGATTGCAGCCTTGTCCCCCATTGCAGCCTTGTTAGTGTCCATCTGTAGTCTTGTACTCGATTGCAGCCTTGTCAGTGTCCCTCTGTAGCCTTGCCCTGTGTCGTTTGCATCTTTGAAAATGGCGCCGCCGTTCTCGGCCGCTCTTGCGGAACTGCGAGAGGCGCCGAAAGCCGCAGAGAAAAGCTCACAATCGGCGTATAAAACATACATACATACATACATACACACACACACACTTTTTCAGAAAAAAAAAACAAAAAAAAAAAAAAACAAAAAAAAACACACATTTCATGGATGCACTTCCTGATTTATCACTTAGGTGAAGATGATGTATCCACCAGCTTGCCCCCTGGATTTTGTCAGCACAAGTCTTGCACATGTGCAGATATAGGGCTCCCCTGGCGCATGCGCAGATCACCAAAAGGTGTCTGCCAGTTTAAAGGGAAAAGAGAAGCACAGCAGTCTACATGGGGGAAATCTCTCGTGCACAGACACGCTGCGGGTCTATACCAGGTCTACAGGACCTAGCAGAGACCTGTGGCATGTCTGCGCATGTGTGGGATACTGTTCCAAGATGGCAGTGTGCTGAAGAACTTTGGGCTGGAAGATCATCAGGGACTAGAATTGGCTGGGTAGCTGGAAGTTCATCTTTAATATCCTGTTTAGAAGTTGCCACTTTGGCCCACCTCTTCCCAAACCTAACCAATTAGCCCAACTGTAATGGGCATAAGTCACTGATCGATATGGGTTAGGGTTATCTGAAACCCAGGGGTTTAAGAGTACGAAAGAATTGCACAAAGGCTGAAATTTTTCCTAAATGCACTTGGAGGTGCCTCCTATTGCATCCAAGTGGCGATTATTTCTTAGATTAACTTCATAAGAAAAAAAAAATGTGGACCAATAGTACTACAGAAGCAGGGAAAGGTACTCCCACATACTATACAGGATTGTCAGATTATACATTAATGCAGTTTTTTTCTTAACCAGGATTTCCTCCACAGGTTGCTGGGGGTTCAAGGACTGATGTCATTTTACAGTGCTGGAAATGAAAGGAAAGCTTCTATGCTTGACTTTCAAATAAGCAACCACTGACACAAATAATCTTTTTAGTGGTCTGTAGCTGGGCATTTTTACCATTGCCGCCCCCCCCCCCCCATTGTAATGAGGCACCTCTCCATCTGACCACCAATGAAAAGGAGTCATGCTTCCACTGGTGTTCAATATAAGGGAAGATATAAGGGAAGTTGCCTTCTGCCACTGACAAAATGTGCAATCACACTACAGTACTATACTGAGAGTTATTATTATTACTACTATTATACGAGATGTATATAGCGCCAACAGTTTACGCAGCGCTTTACAATATATAAGGGGGACAACACAATTACAGTTGTAGAGTAATACTAAAGTCTAAATGTTTTTTACCTTAATGCATTTTCTACATTAAGGTGGTAGTAAAGGTTAAAAAAAAATAAAAATAAATAAAAATAGAAAAAAGGAAAAAATAACAAACCCTGCAAGGTAAAAGGCATAATATGCTAGTATGCATTGCGTACTAGTATATTATGAAAGACTTACTTGGAAAACAAGTGCTGTCACCACTGCAGAGGCTTCCATCTTCACCCAGTCTTCCTTCCGAGTTCACGAGCTGTGACCGCTTGAATGGCTGAAGCGCGATGATGTCACTGCCGCACATGCGTGCGGGAGTCACTTTTTATGGCACCGGGCTCTGAAGGAACGACAGGGGTATGCTATATGGAAATCAGCTCTGTGTGTGAGCGAACTAGAATTCAAGACATCCTTTGCGGCTGTCAGCTTGTAGTTCTCAATGAACTACCATGGGCCGGTACGAGGGGGGGGGGGGGCACTGCCCTGGGCGGAGTGTGGGAGGGGGCGCCTGGTTTCCAGCAGCAGCATGCAGAGGGATCTGTGCACAGAATACTCAGGCTATGGCCCCACTTAATGCTACAGCCTGGGGATTTACAGGCTAAGGATTCGCCCATACATATTGCCTGCCTCCTCTCTACAGCGGCAACCACGTCCCTCGACAGAGGGAGAAGAATTCTCTCTCCCGGGCTTGATTTCTCATCAGTCTGGCTGGCTCCATCGAGGCTGTGACACAGAGCTTCTCTACAGGTGGGTGGAGCAAGAAGACAACACAATACTGCAGCGCCGATCAAAGCTTTCTGCCCCCTGCACACATCACAGCTCGCTCTAGCATGAAGATCTCACAGGATGGATGTCAGACATGTCTTCTTCCATGCAAGTCCCCACTGCTCTGCCTTCCAAACTGTACCTGGCTGTGCTGTAAACCTGTCCTGTACTTTTGTACTTTGCAGAGCAGGTTTACTAAAAAAAGAACAATTCTTATATATGTTGAGAATATACTGGCACTTTCCAGTTGATAATGTTCTTTGCTGACCCATCTAGTACTTGTGTATGGTGGAGGAGACCCAGTGCTTATCTAAGGCCCCTTTCACACTGGGGCGGTTTGCAGGTGCTATTGCGCTAAAAATAGCGCCTGCAAACCGACCTGAAACCGCCGCTGCAGTGTCTCCAGTAGGGCTTTCACACTGGAGCAGTGCGCTGGCAGGAGGGGGAAAAAAAAAAAAAAAAAACTCCTGCAAACAGCATCTTTGGAGCAGTGAAGGAGCGGTGTATACACTGCTCCTTCACCGCTCCTGCCCATTGAAATCAATAGGGCAGGGCGGCTATACCGCCAGCATAGCACCGCTGTAGTGGCGGTTTTAACCCTTTTTCGGCCGCTAGCGGGGGTTAAAATTGCCCCACTAGCGGCCGAATACTGCCCCTAAAACGATGGTAAAGCGTCGCTAAAAATAGCGGCGTTTTACTGCCGACGCCCCCACCGTCCCAGTGTAAAAAGGGGCCTAACTCCCCCCAGCTGTCCCCCATACTGAACACAGGATGTGTCCCACTAACAGTCTGTCCAGCCTTCCCCCTTTAAGCCAACCAGCAGTCATTGCAGCGCCCCTCTACCCCTTCAGTAAATGTTTATATAGTGGTGATGGAGCAGTGTTCATTTGCCCCGCCCCTTGTAAGGAACAGCTGAATGTAAGCCTCTTCCTCTGATATTCATGTGTGAAGATGGCAGTCAGTTCTCCTGATCTCCCTCCTGTGTGACCTGCTCCATGCATCCCCTGCCTCCCCATTACAACTCAATGCAAGCACAGGAAATGCGGAGAGCCCACATTCCGAGCAAAGATAGGAGGAGCGGTCATGAGGTGTAAGCATAGAGTTCTGTAAATGTGCATACTGGGGCAGTGCTTGGAAGAAATGCTGGGAGTTTTTAGAAGCTGGGGAAACATTATTTCAGCAAGCTGCAAATGCCATAGCCCTTGTTAGGAATCAGGGCCCCCCTTGCGAGAGAGCCCGCCTGTGTCAGAGCATGTCCTCCTCATTCTCTTTCCCATGTTGACTTCAGACAGCAGAGAAGAAAGTAGAGGAGTCCGGTGAGCTGAAGTGTGGGGAATGCTGGATCCTGTTTTCCATAGGCTAGCGAGTTTGGCTTCAACTTGTTAAATACAGCTAACACTACCCTCCTTCCCAGACTGACCATGCTGCTGTCTGCTGTGCCTCATGTGCTCCTTTATCCAGATTGGATACACTCTAATACAGGACTGTGCCACTAGCCAGATCACCAGGTGAAAACAGAGGGGAAAAGCCTGAAATAAAACAAATGCAGCCACCACATCCAATGATTGTTAAGCTGCAAGATATAACGTTTTGGGTTTTATACCAGTCCCCAGTTCATGCACACTAAAATATTGTAGATATTCTGAACAAGCACTAAAAGAAGTGGACCCTCCCTACCCTAAAAAAAAATAAAAATAAAAACCCTTTAGATTTTCTGAACCCCCCTTTCCCCAGTTTCACAATCCTAAATAAGTATTTTTTTCACTCCTGAGCTCTGCATCACTTGCTACTGAACCCTTGCACTGTAAGGGCTCGTTCACACCACATGCAGTCCAGTGCATTATTGTTCTGCATCAAAAATGCAAGGAAAGTAGGTTATATGGTTTCCAATGGCATAGTTTACACCAGTGCAGTTCCAGGAAAAAAAAAAAAAAAAAAAGTAGCAC
Organism: Lithobates septentrionalis; assembly: GCA_037952835.1. Classification (NCBI taxonomy): domain Eukaryota; kingdom Metazoa; phylum Chordata; class Amphibia; order Anura; family Ranidae; genus Lithobates; species Lithobates septentrionalis. The sequence goes on along the minus strand of JBBDGP010001065.1, from coordinate 1,357,641 downwards.
ATGCTGCATTTTTTCCTGCACTGGAACGCATCAAAAATGCACTGGACCCTAGTATAGTGAAGGAAAAAAAAAAAAAAAAAAAAGCACCAGGAATGCATCAAAAACGGATCTGGGATGCATTTTTGTGGTTTGAATTTGCCCTTAACCCTTTTAAGCCTTACTAAATGGTCAGTACAGTGAAAGCCACACCCAATTCTTGACGCACACCACACTTTGTCCTCCAGAAGCAGGGCCCAACTTATGATCCTGCACACAAGCCTACTGGTTTTATAAAATACCCGTTGCTGATTCCTGTATTTCTGCTCCTGACCCTTGCACTTTGTAACTTATCCAGTCCTGACTTTTGCACTCTATAGGTAGGTATAATGATCAGGTGTGGTTATCAGTAGGGTTGTCCCGATACCGATACTAGTATCGGTACCGATACCGAGCATTTGCCCAAGTACTTGTACTCGGGCAAATGCTCCCGATGCTTCCCCCGATACCTGTACAGTCAGCTGTGATCGGCGAGTGGGGGAGTTATAAGATTCTCACCCCGCTGGCTTTCAGCTGCTTTAGTGACATACAGCGGTGATCGCTCACAGCTGACTGTCACTGCATCCTCCTCCATGCCCCCTCCGTTCCTCTGTGCCTCTCCGCTGTCCCCCTCCGTTCTGCTCTTCTTATCTGTCCCCTCTGTTCTCCCCCTCCGTTCCTCCGTCCCCTCCTCCTTCCTTTGTGTATGGATAGAGTCAGCTGACTCTGTCCATTCACATAACTGAAACATTGTAATCTTCTGTGATTACGATGTGTCAGTTTATGAATGGAGAGAAGCTGCGGTCTTCTCTCCATTCATTCTCAGTGCAGCTGACGCTGCAGAGAAAGGGACTGGGGAATCTCTATCCTCTGTCTCTTTCTCTGTCTCAAGGGGGAGATATCAGAGGTCTGTTAAGACCCCTGATATCTCACCAAAGCCCCCCAAAAGGGCTGATTAAAAAAAAAAAAAAAAAAAAAAAAAAAAAAAACACAATAAAGAATAAAAAAAATATTATTGTAAAAAATAAAAAATTGTAAAAAATTGTTAAAAAAAAAAAAAAAAAAAAAGGGAGCACACACACATACAACCTTCACCCCCTCCTCCCCCCCCCCCCCCCCAAAAAAGCAAGCACTGTTAAAAAAAAAAAAAAAAAAAAAACACTGTCACGTGACATTAAAAAAAAAAAAGTATCGGTAATCGGTATCGGTGAGTACTTGAAAAAAAGTATCGGTACTTGTACTCGGTCCTAAAAAAGTGGTATCGGGACAACCCTAGTTATCAGACCAGACAGAAGATGGTTGGTCATGCACAACCCGGGGGGGGGGGGGGGCGCAATTTGGTATGTTCTCCCTGGGCGCTGGATGACCTTGTCCCGGCAAGTTCATTGAAACTGCCTGTCAGTGTATCTTCTTGTAATTAAGCAATAAATCATAAATAAAAGTGCCAAGTCTCTGATTTCTTATTGCAGCAGCGCTATGTGTCAGATGTCAAGACACATTAAAAATAAGATCAGTGTTGGAGAAATATGGGAAACTTCAAACAAAGCTGTAGTCTGTGAGTATGAAGAGTTCCTTCCACCAAAAATGATCACCGCGTGAGGGGGTAACCCCCCGTGAGATTGCACTCACCACAATTCCAACAAACACAAGCCTTTATGTTGTTATCTTTGAAAGCTTTCCGTCTCCTTAATCCGACCACCAGATGGCACTAACACTCTCGGTTAATAAATCATGTATAGGGAGAAAATAAAATATCCATATAGCGTAATATTGCTAAAGAACTTTTATTAATATGCAAAATAACTCCCCCCTTCATAAAATATGCGTACCAGATGTACTATACATTAGAGCATTTGAAAAAGTGCACTGTGCCTGTATTCCCGTCTCCCGGGAGGTGTTCCGGAACTCGCGCTGTATGCAGCTGGTTACTCGCTTCCTGGTTACCTTCCGGTGCGTGGAACGCACACGTCACTTCCGGTAGATTACGTCTTTGACGCCTTTAGTCTCGGCCGCAACTGGAAGTGACATCACCCGGCTCTCTCTCTAACGCGTTGCGTCACTGTTCACGTGACTTTTTCAAAGAGTAAGGTATACCCATTCGGTCAGCTTCTATCGGAGGGGCATGACCGAAAAAGATCTGCCGACTGGCTCCTGATCAGCGCTGCCTGGAATCTTTTATATTGTTGTCTGATTTTATCTGCATGAAAGCAGAATAGTATGTGCCATTCTAACCTACAACTAAATGACAGCTGAAAAATGATTGGTTGTTTTATGCAGCTCCAGCACTATTCTATTTTGCTTTTTAGCATGGGAACAAAGTGGCTTTATACCAGGATTTTTGATATGATAATTTTTCACTTTCTCTTGCAGTTCTCCTCGGTGTGTTGGTGGATGTGTCCAGAGGAATGATGAATATTCAGCTGTTCCCTCCGTATCCGGTCATTGGGAGATCTGTCATTATGAGTGTTACTGGGATTACTGAAACAATTCAGTCTTTTACTTGGTATAAAGCACCAAAAGCGAACAGATTTACATATTTCCGTGATGAGAATATTATTGGACCTCTGTACAATAGTAGGAGGACATCTTTCCCCGGTGGGTCTCTACAGATCTCCAACCTAAATAGAACTCACGGCTGAACGATAACAGCCCAGCAAGCTAATAAAGATAATCCAGGCAGCTTCCCGATCTCCCTGATGACAGATCCCCCCAAGGGTCCCTTGGGGGATCTGTGTGTTTGGGATCATTGTCATGCTGAAAGACCCTGCCACGTTTCATCTTCAATGCCCTTGCGGATGGGAGGAGGTTTGCACTCAAAATCTCACGATACATGGCCCCATTCATTCTTTCATGTACACGGATCGTCGTCCTGTTCCCTTTGCAGAGAAACAGCCCCAAAGCATGATGTTGCCACCCCCATGCTTCACAGTAGGTATGGTGTTCTTTGGTTGCAACTCAGCATTCTCTCTCCTCCAAACACGACGAGTTGTGTTTCTACCAAACAGTTCTACTTTGGTTTCATCTGACCATATGACATTCTCCCAATCCTCTTCTGGATCATACAAATGCTTTCTAGCAAACCTCAGACGGGCCCGGACATGTACTGGCTTAAGCAGGGGGACACTTCTGGCACTGCAGGATCTGAGTCCCTGGCGGCGTAGTGTGTTACTGATGGTAGTCTTTGTTATGTTGGTCCCAGCTCTCTGCAGGTCATTCACTAGGTCCCCCCGTGTAGTTCTGGGATTTTTGCTCACCGTTCTTGTGATCATTTTGACCCCACGGGGTGAGATCTTGCGTGGAGCCCCAGATCGAGGGAGATTATCAGTGGTCTTGTATGTCTTCCATTTTCTAATTATTGCTCTCACAGTTGACCTCTTCACACGAAGCTGCTTGCCTATTGCAGATTCAGTCTTCCCAGCCTGGTGCAGGTCTACAATTTTGTTTCTGGTGTCCTTCGACAGCTCTTTACCATAGTGGAGTTTGGAGTGTGACTGTTTGAGGTTGTAGACAGGTGTCTTTTATACTGATAACAAGTTCAAACAGGTGCCATTAATACAGGTAATGAGTGGAGGACAGAGGAGCCTCTTAAGGAAGAAGATACAGGTCTGTGAGAGCCAGAAATCTTGCTTGTTTGTAGGTGACCAAATACTTACCGTATTTATTTCGGCGTATAACACGCACTTTTTTCCCCATTTAAAATCAGGGGACAATCGTAGGTGCATGTTATATGCCGATCCCCGCTGATTGTGAGGAGAGGAGCCGACATACACAAAGCCGAGTGTACTTCGGCTGGACTTGGCTCCTCTGCAGTTCCGCCCCTGACTGAGCAAAGCCTAGCCGAAGTACACTCGGCTTTGTGTATGTCGGCGGCGCTCGCTTCTCTCCTCTCGCAGTCCCGCCCCTGACTGTGAGCAGAGCTGAGTCTAGCCAAAGTACACTCGGCTTTGTGTATCTCGATCGGCGCCAATTTTAAAAGACACAAAGCTGCAAAGACACTGGGAAGGCTGCAATAATGACACAGGGAAGGCTGCAATAATGACACAGGGAAGGCTGCAATAATGACACAGGGAAGGCTGCAATAATGACACAGGATGCAATGACACAGGGAAGGCTGCAATACTGACTCAAGGTGCAAAGACACTGGGAAGGCTGCAATAATGACACAGGACTACAAAGACACTGGGGAAGGCTGCAGATGGACATTTAAATGTAAGTTTTTTCCTCAAACTTCCCTCCTAAACTTGGGGTGCGTGTTATACGCCAATAAATACGGTATTTTCCACCATAATTTGCAAATAAATTCTAAAAAATAAAAATTAAAAAAAAATAAAAAATAATAAAATCAGACAATGTGATTGTCTGGATTTGTTTCCACATTTTGTCTCTCATAGTTGAGGTATACCTATGATGACAATAACAGGCCTCTCATCTTTTTAGGTGGGAGAACTTGCACAATTGGTGGCTGACTAAATACTTTTTTGCCCCACTGTATGTAAACCCTCTCATATACCCAGCAAAGTGAATAGCCTCAGATGATACACAGAGATTAAAGAAATCCGCCTACATATTTTTACTTGTTGATCTGCAGTCTTCCCTTTCCTACACCTCTTTGAAAGGGCAGAATCATGTTAAAATCCTTCTTCACCTGTTAGTATCACAGAGGAGGGGGCGGGAGGCTGCAGTAACAGTGTGTGAGAGCTGACTGATGGAAAGGCACACATCCCCCTTCACACAGCGCAAAGGAAGGATACAGAGCTGTGTTATGAATAGACAAGCTGTGTGCTGAGCTCCCTCCCCAATATAAATTTTATCTCATGTGTCGGGAAAACTTCTCAGAAGTGACTCATGCTGATAACAGAGGAATGGAGTACCAGAGAGAAACAACACTTAGAGCTTTGGAGAGAGATAAGTAAACACTACAGACAGTTGTGCTTTGTTCAGATTTTACGACTGGGGTTTACAACCACTTTAATATAGGTGGAGAAAGGCGGCAATATGCCTGTTTCACGTGGGCTTCAGCTTGTATAAAAAGCAGCAAGATTTTATGAAACGTTCAGCAAGCTTTTACAAAACTTTAGGCAAGCTTTGAGCGACTTTCTTTAAGCCTTTAAAGTGCCCTTTAGGTCCTTTTTTCAAATTAAATACAAAGATATTAATAGAAGTGCCGATTGTCACTTTAAATAAGCAGCAGACAAGCTTTTAATGAGCTAGTGGTGAAGCCTGCTACCGTAGCAGTTTGTTTAACCACTTTCTGTCCAGTGTATGTACAGTCATGGCCAAAAATATTGGCACCTGCATTTCTTTAAGATAATGCACCACTTCACCCAGGAAATTGTTGCAATTACAAATGTTTAGGCATTCTCATGTTTAATTTATTTTGTTTGTATTGGTATGACACAAAAAAGTGTAGAAACAAAAAGCCAAATCTGACACATTCCAGGCAAAACTCCAAAAATGGACTGGACAAAATACCACCTTCTCAAAATTGAAATAATTGCATTCCACGTTTGTGATGCTCCTGAAATTTGTAATTTGTAAAACTCACCTGTATCTATTAACAGGTGCTGACAACATAGAACTCACATTGGCAACCAGCTAAAATGGTGAAAAAAATGGACTCAACCTTTCTGTTGTGCATCTCTGTGTGCTACACAGAGCATAGAGAAGAGAAAGAGCACCAAAGAATGGTCTGAGAATATGAGAACAAAAATTATTAAAAGCATGGACAATCTCAAGGTTACAAGTCCATTTCCAGAGTTCTGTTCCTGTGTCCACTCTGCACAACATTGTCAAGAAGTTCACAGCTCATGGCACTGTAGCTAATCTCTCTGGACATGGATGAAAGAGAAAAATTGATCAAAGATTACAACATTGTTTGAATGGTGGATAAAGAACCTCGATTAACCACTTGCCGACCAGCCGCCGTCATACTGCGGTAGGTCGGCATGATCCTGCGAACTGTCGTAGCTGTACGTCGGATAGCAGGCGCACGCTGCCGCTGCACTGCAGGGGGTGCCGATGCTCATGACCAGCGGTCGCCATGACCGCCGGCCACGTGCAATCATGGGCAGAACAGGGACATGTGTGTGTAAAGATCAGATGTGGATCGTGAGTTCCTAATAGCTAGGAACCACGATCTGTCATATCCTATAGTCAGTCCCCTCCCCCTACAGTTAGAACACAGTTAACCCCTTGATCGCCCCCTAGTGTTAACCCCTTCCCTGCCTGTGACATTTATAAAGTAATCAGTGCATTTTTATAGCACTGATCGCTGTATAGCTGTCAATCGACCCAAAAATGTGTCCAATGTGTCCGCCATAATGTCGTAGTCTCAATAAAAATTGCAGATCGCCATTACTAGTAAAAAAATAAAAATAAAATAATAATAAAAATGCCATAAATCTATCCCCTATTTTGTAGACGCTATAACTTTTGCGCAAACCAATCAATATACGCTTATTGTGATTTTTATTACCAAAAATATGTAGAATACATATCAACCTAAACAGAGAAAAACATTTGCTTTGTCTCTCTCATGTCTCTGTGGATTAGCTGTGGGGGGGATGAGAAGTTTGAATACACCTGTGTCATGCTACTGGTGGAGGTAAAGTCTACCCCGCCCTGTGTAATTATGCAAAGAAGGGGGAGATTGTCCTCTGAGTGCCTTTGTTCACATAAGCAGTTCATGTTCCAGCTTTGCAGCCAAACGAGTCCTGCCTAGTTCTTGGATGTAAAAAGGCAGCTATATTATCCAATATCTATATTCAGACTTGAGGAAGCGGTATATGACGGAAGCCCTCAAGTGTGTAGAAAGAGATTCCGTGGCACCTTCCAACCTGAGAGACCTGGAGCAGTTGTCGAAAGAAGAGCGGTCCAAATTTCCAGTAGAGAGGTGTAAAACTCATTGGATGGTTACAGGAAGCGATTGATTTCAGTTATTTTTGCCAAGCGCTGTGCTACCAAATATTAAATTGAGTGCCAATAATTATGTGCAGTCCATTTTTGTAGTTTTGATTGGAATGTGTCAGATTTGGCTTTTTGTTTCTCCACTTTTGTGCCATACCAATACAAACAAAATAAACATAAGAATGCCTAAACATTTGTAATTTCACGATTTTCTGGGTGAAGTGGTGCATTATCTGACAGAAATGTAGGTGTGCCGATATTTTTGGTCATGACTGTATATATACACACATCCTGGACTGGAAGTAGATATACAGGATCATGGTTGACCCTGATTTTTTTTTTTTTAAAGAGCTGTTGATTGGCTTTACTGTAAAAGTTATCCTAGTAGTTGTACAGCCACCTAATCAATTTTACAGGGCTTGAAAGCCCCCCCCCCCCCCACTTGCTGTTCCTTTGATATACTGTTCCATTGGGGAGCCTGGGACCACTGTAAGTGTAAGAGGAATATCCGCTCCCCCCCCCCCCTCCTCTGTAACGATTGAGGCCAGAAGCATTAAAGATTTCTTTACTTCTGATTCTGCAGATCTGGCCAGTAATGGACAGAGAGGCAGCTGATCAAACCGATCTGTGTTTGATCAGTTGCCCTGGAGGGCAAAAGTAGAGGAGAGATCAGGGGTCTAAGTGCATTTTTTCCTGAAAATTTACATTTTAAAAAAATGGCTGCGCGAATATCATGCGGCATAAAACATTGCAACAACCACCATTTTATTTTACAGGGCCTCTGCTTTCAGAAAATATACAGTTTGGGGGGTTCCAAGTAGTTTTAGATCAACCACAAAGAAATTTAAAATGTTGATTTTAAAACGCATGTGAAAAATGTCAACATTAACCCAGGGCAGCAAATTGTTAAAGTGTCATACAGCACCCCATTTGGATCTGTATTCAACAGTTTGTAAACTGGAGCTGAATGGTACTTGCTTCAGAACACCTTGCTGAAAGCTCTACAAATGCTTTGTAAAAGCTTGCTATTCACACTACTTTTTTATATAAACTGAAGCCCATGTGAAACAGGCCTTAGCCCCCATCCACATCGCCACAAATTGACAGGGCAAATCACATGTCAAATCTGAGCCTTTTGCCGGAAATAGGAGCATTCCAATAAGTGCGACACTGGCTTTGCGGTGATTCACTGATCTCCAAAAGTAGTTCCTGCACTACTTTTGGCGACTTCAATAGCCATCTGTGCATGAACCTGCACAGATGTCATTAAAGTCACCCCTGAAGTCGCACTGAAATACAGCTTTGAAATCGTGCCAGTTCAGATGAACGGGCATGGTTTCAAAGCCGCGTTCAGTGTGAACGAGGGCTTAGTGAGCACACAAGACGTGCGATGCAAGAGCAGTAAACCACGCACTTGCCCATTTCTTACCTCCTGGTCATTTTCCTGCAGGGGTCGTTGTTGCTCAGAAATTTCTGATTCAGCCAAACTAGTCGAAGTGTCTTCTCTGCTGAGCTCAGAAGAGGAGGATGAGGAGGAAGGAGTTGCTCCCTGTTCCCATGCTAACATGCCACTACCTGAGTGCTCCTCATTTTTAGTTAAGGCGTCTAATGTAGCTAAGGGTGTTCCTGTACTCCCATCTGCCAGAGTGCCCCCTTCATACTGAAAAAGGCTAATCATCTGCCCTGTGTCACCTTCTGTCAAAAACAGTCCACGGCTGGCAGAAGCTTGCAGGTCGGATTCAGAAGACCGGCTCACTATCTGTGCCTGCCCTTTCCCTATGGATATATGCAGAGGGCAGGGTGGGCATGGACTGGCAGTCGCCTGGTAGTCCTGATCCCTGGTATTTAGAGGGCTATCGGTAGAGGAGGAGGGGTTCAGCTCTGTTGGCTGGCAGTCCAGTGTTGGTAGGTCACTGATGAGTTCGTGCATATGGAAAGCGTCTACTGGGGAGTGTGTGCCTGGCTGTGAGTCCATATCCAAGGCCATCATAGTATCCGGGGTCAAGGGGGGTCTGGTGTCCATTTCGGAGGAGCTGTCTACACGAGGGGGCGCTCTGTCAGCACTGTCCGGGGACTCTTCCTTGCAGGCTCCCCCACTAAAGCAGTTCTGGGGATCTGTGTCCATGTGAGGGGTGGCAGACACCGTCTCCATTCTGTCCTACCTTCTGTCAGTGCAACGTGTCACATCTAAGGGGTCCCTACGTTCTGTCACTGCGTCCCATACAACTTGCTACCCCTTCCGTAAAAAACTTCCTTCACCATAACTTTAAAGTCTTTAGCTTTTCTTCGGGGATGTCATGTTCCTTTACTACTTCTATCGCCGCTACACTAACTTCAGCCTTCGCATTTCACCACATTCTGCCATGGGACACAGATGTGAGACCACAAAGGGCATGCCGGGTAATGTAGTCCCCGGTGAACAAGACTGTGGGTAATGTAGAGGCGGGGCTAATGTGGAATGTCTTGTAGTCGGAAAAAAAAAGCCAAGGAGAGGAGGCGGGATTAGAGCCTAACCATCCCATAGTGCACCGCGCCACCAATGACCCGGAAGTTAGTTTAAACCATGGCTGCTCTAGGAACATTTAGAGCTGTGGGAGCTCTGATTAGAAGTAACGGGAGTGTTCAGCTACGGGGATACGCAAAGAAAGCGGGTGAGAAAAGAGTCGATAATAATCATTGTTATACTAATATGTTAAATACTATTAATAATTCTTAGCTTCTCGGTGACAACAGTTAATTGTAATGCGGATAGTGTTTTAGCCCTATACTGAGAAGGTCAGGGGACGTACAGTACTAAACTGCATATTGGTTAGGACTGAAACAAATAATTGGCATAATCGATCAGTTGGCCTGCATACAGAATGCATTATTTGTAGAGGTCGACCGATATGGGTTTTTCTCTGGCTGATGCCGATATTTAGAAATCGCAATGGCCGATATATGATGCCGATATATTAGGCCGAATTTTTTTTTTTTTTTCCCCTTCATCTCATAAAATCTAACGGTTAGACCCCTTTCACACTGGGGCGTTTTTCAGGCGCTTTTGGGCTAAACATAGCGCCTGTAAAGTGCCTGTAAAACTGCTCCCCTGCAGTCCCAGTGTGATATCCCGAGTGCTTTCACACTGAAGCGATGCGCTGGCAGGATGTTAAAAAAAAGTCCTGCAAGCAGCATCTTTGGAGCGGTGTATACCTCTCCTCCACCACTCCTGCCCATTGAAATGAATGCGCACCGCTGCCGAAGCGCCTGCAAAGGGTTATAAGCAACCCCGCTAGCAGCCGAATAGCGCCGCTAAAATGACGTAAAGCGCCGCTAAAACTAACAGCGTTTTACCGTCAACGCATGCCCGCTCCAGTGTGAAAGCAGCCTGAAGTAATAAGTGATACAGAACATTTTTTACATTTTAACATTTTTTAAACAAAACAAACCCAATCAGTTCACTTGTATGTATAATTTGGATTAAAAAAAATAACTATATCTTAAATATTAAATACACAAAAACAGGTAATCAAAACTTTTGGACAAAAAAAATGGGCTAACTTTACTGCTTATTTTTTTTTTTTTTTTTTTCATTAGTGTATTTTTTAAAAAAAAATTGCGTTTGAAAGACCGCTGCGCAAATACCATGTGACATAAAATATTGCAACAACCGCTATTTTATTCCCTAGGGTCTCTGCTAAAAAAAATATATACATATAATGTTTGGGGGTTCTAAGTGATTTTCTAGCAGAAAATACAGTATTTTTACTTGTAAGCAACAAGTGTCAGAAAAGATTTAGTCTTTAAATGGTTAAACTGAGAGCTTCTACACACGGAGTTCAGTCAATTGATAAAAGAACCTGAGTCCCGCTGAAGTTATAATTGGCTTTTTTTATCAGCACAATCGGCCGATGCTGATTAAGTTAAAAAAAGCCAAATATCGGCCGATATATCAGTCGACCTCTAATTATTTGTTTACATATCAGAAAATACAGTGCAACGCATACAGCTCAGTACAGGGGAGGGCTGGCAGCCTTAGACCTGGGGGGGGGGGCAAATCCAGTCAAGTGGCCCATTGAACCACTGAATCAGCTCACCATCCATGCCCACCTGTTTTTTTTTTTTTTCAATTCAGTCTTACCAGTGCCCATCTAATGCAGCCTGTCCAGTGCCCATCTAATGCAGCCTGTCCAGTGCCCATCGGAGTGGGGATCTTCCGCTTACCCGAGGCGGCCACTGTCATGCGAAGTCTCACCTCCTGGACCGTCTCCCATAATAGACAGCACCAGTGTGCTGTCTATCAAAGGAGCCAGTCCAAGAGGCTGGACTTCGTATGACAGCAGCTGCTGGATAAGCAGGAGATCTCCACTCTGTGTAATCCAGCGGCGCTTGCCCCTCCCCTTCCCCTCTGAGGCAGCCCAATGGGCCCAGCGGGACCCATGGTAGAGCTGGCCCTGGGGGCCCCCTTCTGTCCCAGCTCATGGTGCACCAGCCCAGGATTGGCCCTGCAAACCGGGTCCAGGAACAGTGTCCTCAGTCCGGGGACTCACCCTGGAAACCGGGGACAACTGGTCACCCAAGGCTAGTGGCCAGCAGAACCCACAGGTTAGTGGCCAGCAGGACCCATAGATCCGCTGTCATGGGCCAGCTCCCAGCAGGACCCAAAGCCTTTGGGTCTCGCTGGAAGTTGGCCGCAGACCTGTGGGTCCTGCCAGCCGCTGACCTATGGGTCCTGCCGAGAGCTGGCCGCAGGCCCGCGGGTCCTGCCGGGAGCTGGCCGCGGGTCCTGCCGGGAGCTGGCCGCGGGTCCTGCCGGGAGCTGGCCGCGGGTCCTGCCGGGAGCTGGCCGCGGGTCCTGCCGGGAGCTGGCCGCGGGTCCTGCCGGGAGCTGGCCGCGGGCCCGCGGGTCCTGCCGGGAGCTGGCCGCGGGCCCGCGGGTCCTGCCGGGAGCTGGCCGCGGGCCCGCGGGTCCTGCCGGGAGCTGGCCGCGGGCCCGCGGGTCCTGCCGGGAGCTGGCCGCGGGCCCGCGGGTCCTGCCGGGAGCGGGCCCGCGGGTCCTGCCGGGAGCGGGCCCGCGGGTCCTGCCGGGAGCGGGCCCGCGGGTCCTGCCGGGAGCGGGGCCGCGGGTCCTGCCGGGAGCGGGGCCGCGGGTCCTGCCGGGAGCGGGGCCGCGGGCCCTGCCGGGAGCGGGGCCGCGGGCCCTGCCGGGAGCTGGCCATGACCTGTGGGCCACAGACCATGGCCAGCTCCCAGCAGGACCCACAGACCATGGCCAGCTCCCAGCATGAACCATAGTGTTGAGGGCTATGTTAAGGTTACTGGGTAGGCACTGCAGCAGGGTAAATGGGGTGTATGGGGGGATGGATGGGATGTGGGGGGGCAGCTGGCCCTGGGGATGTCAGGGTCTCTCACTTCAGTGATGGCAGCCGTCAGTGCAAGCTCAGCAGATCATTGCACAGCCTCCTTCAACCTGGGGGGATGATGCTCCTGTCCTCCTTGGGTCAAGTAAAGTTGCAGCCTGAGCCAGTCACGTGGGTCCTGAGTCCCTGCCTCCAAGATCCAGGAGTTGTAGTTTCCTGGCTTCGCTACGCTGCTTCTCCACCCACTGGGAGCTTGAGCGTGCGCAGAGTGAACTACAACTCCCATAATGCAACAGCGTGCATCAGCTAGTTGACGACCGTGCACCCCGGCTCAATTTCCTCCAAGGGGAAAAAAAAACAAATCGGCAGCGGGTGGCCGTTGTGCATGTAAGTTGCATAGTAGGTGAGGTTGAAAAAAGACACAAGTTCATCCAGTCCAACCTATGTGTGTGATTATATGTCAGTATTACATTGTATGTCCCTGTATGTTGTCGTTCGTGATTGCCACCCTGCCCCACGGCCCAGCTCGCCCCTGGCTCAGTACACCATCCTTACATGTCAGTATACACAGTGCAGCACACATGCAGCTCAGTACACAGTCCTTACATGTGGATATGCACAGTACAGCACACATACGTCCTTACATGTTAATAAAGCAAAGAAGAGGGTTTCATCGTGTCAGATCCCAGAAGTGTGGTTGCCACATCCCTAGTATGCAATTGGGGGGAAAAAAGAAGAGATCCCCCCCCCCCCTACCCTCATTGGGACTTTAAAGGCAACACACACTTGGCTAGTACAAAAAAGTCAATTTATATTATATTTTTTATTATTATTATTATTAATAATTTGATCAGAAAAATGATCAATGTTTAAAAACCAACAAAATGGTTTACAGACAAGAGGAAAACAAAAAACACAAGGCAACAATTTACATGAACAGTATGACAATAAGATAATATTCTCCGGTGAATGACCGGGGATTATCATTCATTTCATGTTGTCTTGTGCTTTTTGTTTTCCTCTTGTCTGTAAACCATTTTGTTGGTTTTTAACCATTGCTCATTTTTCTGAATATATATATATATATATATATATATATATATATATATATATATATATATATAATATATATTAAAATTGACTTTTTTGTATTAGCCAAGTGTGTGTTGCCTTTAAAGTTCCAATGAAGGGGGATCTCTTCTTTTTTTCCTAATTACATGTCAGTAAGTGCCTGAGAACTTGTGAATGTGTGAGGAGCAATGCCTTGTGGGACAAGTAGTCCTGGGCAACAGGAAGTGATTCCAATCCTAGGTTCACACATATGCGTTTTTTAAGTGCGTTTTGCAGTTTGCACAAATGCACTACAGTCCATTTAACCTGCTTTCCTATGATACAGGTTCAAAATATTAAATGCAGGGGAATGGTACTGAATTAATACTATTACCATTGGAGGGTCTTATCCAGTGGCATCACTATGGGGGTGCAGACCGCACCTGGGTAGAGCTGCACAATTAATCGTCAAGAATCGTTATCGCTATCTTGTCTAAAGTGTTTCACAATTCTTTCTTTGCAAAGAATTCTCTCTGCTATTCTGAAGCCACAGCCCTCAAAAGAAAGGAAGAGAAAAACTGGGCCATCTGCCAAGAAACAAAACATTCTTTATGAGTTGAACTTAAGTATAAACATTGTAACAATTTGTCAATGGAATAGACTTTGTGTGTAAGTGAGAAAAGTTTAACCACTTAAACACTAAACCTTTTTCTGACATTTGTTGGTTTCAGGTTAAAATCCCTTTTTTTTTTTTTTTTTTTTTTTTTTTTTTTGCTAGCAAATTACTTGGAACCCCCAAACATATATATATTTTTTAGTAGACACCCTAGAGAATAAAATGGTGGTTGTTGCAATATTTTATGTCACACTGTAATTGCGCAGCGGTCTTTCAAATGCCATTTTTTTGGAAAAAAATTACTTTAAATTAAAAAAAAAATCTAACCAGTAAAGTTAGCCCAATTTTTTATTTTTTTTGTACAATGTGAAAGATTTTACGTCGCAAGAATCGTGAGAGAATCGTGATCCTTTTTATTCTAAGCAAAAAAATTGTGATTCTCATTTTGGCCAGAATCGTGCAGCTCTACACCTGGGTGACACTCACCAGAGGGTTGACACCATCCAGGAAGCAGTTGTAGAGGCTGCTGTCGAGCTCCCCCTTCCATCAGTGAAGCAGTGACAGCGGGATCTTTTCGCCCACTCAGTCCGCCAGAGAACTCGGCAGTGCCGCTGTGATGGGAGAGGCGAGCGGGCTGTCTGAGTGTTTCCCCTGCTCGTCCCCCCCCTTCTCCTGTCAGTAGTGCAGAAGGAGAGAGAGCGGCTCTCATCTGGTTTGCCACCCAGCTTGCTGCCCTGTCTGTTTCCCTCTCGATTGGCCACAGCAGACGGCCAATCAGAAGAGACTAGGGGAGCATCATGGGACATGTAGTCTCGGAAGATTGGCGGCCCCAGTGTTGTCCGCAGGGAGCAGGCTACAGCCCCCAGTATGCACGCTGCTGGGGAGGGGGAGAGAGAGCCTGGAACCCGGAAAAAAGCTGAGGGAGTGAGTGCTACAGGAAAAAGAGAGAGAGGACTGTGCTGGGTAAAGGAGAGAGGGCCACACTGCTGCCCAGCACCGCCATCGCTGGGTCTGGTAAGAGGGCCTGTCTGCCATTATCTATTACTGCTCCTAGGGACTAAGCCATTAGGAAGTGCCTAACCTGCTATCATCTGGACCTTACTGACCTCCACAATGCGTGCCAATGAGCTCCAACAGTGGACTGCTGGCCTTAAAATAGCCCCCCCCCCCCCCTATTTTCAGTTGACTCCATCTTTACCACACCAGGTGACACCAACTCTAGTGACGCCACTGAGCTCATCCCTATATGAAATAATTCAAAGGACAAAACTATATGTTGTGGAGTTTTAATTACCCTTCCAATGGACAAATATACATTCCAAAAATGCTTTTAAAAATTCAACATGTCTTTATTAGATTAGTTTAAACTTTTATCATTAAAAGCACACCATTTTGCATAAGACACTTGTCTCCGATTAGAGGATTTGTAGCATGGGGACGCTCCCAGATTATGCAATGTGGGTCGACGGTTTCACGTTCAAAGCCGCTTCATCAGGACCTCAAATCTCTCAATCACATATAAATTGACACTATGATAACATCAGAGAAAAATACATACGTTCACATACAATATGGTGTACAAATACATAGCAGTAATTTAATTTAATCACAGGAACTATCCCCTAATAAATAGGGAAAGCGTGAAAAAAAAAAAATTAATTGTTGCAGGGAGAGGGGATTGGATAAATACTTTTATGGGACTGAAACAATACCTTTTATAAAGAGTTATCAATTTCAACCTCTGTTGGAATGTCTTCAGGTCATAAAGCACTGACAGAAAGACGTGTGGACACAGTCTCACCGGCCCATGGGAAGTCCACCAACACGGGGAGTATCAGAGACCACAAACAATGAGTACTTGTGCTACTATTGACTAAGATACACTAAATGACAATGCCTGTGTATTAGGTTACCTCAATAGCAGGGCAAACACCATATGCTTACCTCAAAGGAGTAATGTAGTCAAAGTATTGAATGAATAATCCAACACCTTGGATTCTCAGCCAAGGAGGAGGTTGTCAGTCACTAAAACCAAACGGGTTTGTTTGTTTTATTGTTTTCCCATATCGTCTTTCAGGACAGCAACCTATGAGAGACCTAGGCTCCTCCCTTCTTAGGAAACACCGCCCAGCCTAGATTTAAAAGGCATGCTTCCCCGCCAGCTTCTCAGTTTCGGTGTTTCCTCCGGCAAGGAGACGCTGCGAGGAGCCGTGGCTAAAGACAGCCAGGGAGGCTGAAGCCTGTATGTCCAGGAAGGAGCCAGAGGTCTCTGGGAACTAGTGGTGCTATGCCTCGGAGAGGGGTTACTTGGCAGCCACACCGTTGTTTCTATTGCCACCCCAGCTTGCCGAAAGTTGTGTCGTGGGATGCTTCGGGGGCCCGCCTTCAGGTTCTCAGTGGAGACTTAGGAGGAGGCGCTATTCCAACACCCCCCCCCACACACCCCTTGCACTCTGGTGCAGGTAAGAGGACGGGCAAACCCCCAAGTGGTGGGTAACGAACAGCATGTCCAAGACTGTGTGATATCCCTCCCACAGGGGACCTGTTCTTTGTCCTGGGCTGGAGGCGGTTCTTGAATCGCATAACAGACAGGAACAGAGCCCTTCCTGTGAAATTAAAGGGTGACCCAGGTAGGAAGGCTGGGCTATGGCCACAGCACCCTGAATGCACCCAATCTCATCTGGTGACGGGAGTTCCCCCGGGAACTCCCATAAAACCTCCTCTTTGGGCCTAAACCAGTAAAGGGTTGGCGCTCCTGGGTAGATGCTGTCGCTCAGAGCTGGCATTTTCCCCAGGTGCTATGCCAGCTCACCCACCCACAGTCTTACTGGTGGGCATAGAACACTTTAGTCTTTCTCATTGTATCACACTGGCTTAAAGGACCACAGAACTCTCTCCTGAAGGCTCTGGGAACCGGGTGGTCTGGCTGCTAAGAGGGATCCCTTAAGATTATATTTTATGCTCCACTTACATGAGATTTGGAGGCATTATGGCAGCGGGACCAGTGTTAGGTCTGCAGTTTTCCAAGTAGGACCAAACTTTACTCATTGTAGGCCTTCGTGGGATCTTCCTTTGACCTTTAGTTTGTGTGTCAATAAGGGGTTTCGTTCCTAAAAGTAAGAGTTAAAATCTCTAGCAGTACCTGGGCAAGATGACATTCGCTAACAATCGGACAAGCTAATATGTAGGGAGATCTCAGAGAAGCTGATGCTACTCCGCCCCAGATCTGTGCAGCGGCAACGTGATTCAGCTCTCCTACCTTTTACCCGACACTAGAGGCTGATCTTGTCAGCAAAGGGATCAGGCTCTTTGGACACAGAGTCCTGTAAGCCGTAGTCCCACCCTAAGGCTGGCCACACACTATACAATTTTCTTGTTACACTTTCCTTTAGATTTACCAAAACCATATAATATGAGGTCAAACCTAAACCCTTTCAATTTGTATGCTATCAGGCAGGCCCTTGCACTACATGGTTGAAGGTAATTCTAAAGGAAATTGAATAAGAAAATTGTATAGTGTATGGCCAGCCTTAGGGTAAGTGCTCACTTATCCTCTCATAGGTTGCTGTCCTGAAAGACGATATGGGAAAATCAGAGTTACTTACTGGTAACGTCCTTTCCGGAAGTCTTTCAGGACAGCACCGTGTACCCACCCTTGTTGGTTTTTCCTTTTGGGTTCCTCACTCAGGAACCATCAAAAAAGCAATTTAAGGTGTATGATGTGTTGTTGTGTCTCCCCAGCTGGCTGGAGTTGCTTTTGAAGAACTGAGGAGCTGGCGGGGAAGCATGCCTTTTTAATTCTAGGCTGGGCGGTGTTGCCTAAAAAGGGAGGAGCCAAGGTCTCTCATAGGTTGCTGTCCTGAAAGTTTTTCCGGAAAAGACGTTACCTGTAAGTAACTCAAATTTTTTTTTTTTTTTTTTTTTTTAATTGCCGTCAATTTTTTTTACGTTCCGCTGACAGCTGATGACTCATCAGTTGTTAAGGACACAGAGGCTGCCTTCCCGGCCCGCTTCCTAACAAACGCATAAAAAAACGTGGGTTTTTAAACGCAAAATGTGCTTGGAAAAACACATCAGCCGCATAGATGTGAACCTAGGGTAAAGACAGAAGGTTGTGTGTTTTTTTTTTTTTGTTTTTTTTTGTTTTTTTTTTTTTTTTGTTTTTTTTTTTTTTTTGTTTTTTTGTTTTTTAAACCTTGCTATAGGTGCACTCTATACTATACTTTGTAGCTTGCTATAGGGCCACTCTCAAGGCAGGAGGAGCCAGAAGAGCCTTGGGGGACCCTAGAAGATGAGAATCAGAGCTTCTCTGTGGAAAATCATTACACTAAGCAGGTACATATGACATGTTTGTTGTTTAAAAAAAAAAAAAAAAAAATCCAACGTTTACAATCACTTTAACCACTTCAGCCCCGGAAGGATTTACCCCTTTCCTGACCAGAGCACTTTTTACAATTTGGCACTGCGTCGCTTTAACTGCTAATTGCGCGGTCATGCAATGCTGTACCCAAACGAAATTTGCGTCCTTTTCTTCCCACAAATAGAGCTTTCTTTTGATGGTATTTGATCACCTCTGCCGTTTTTTATTTTTTGCGCTATACACGGAAAAAGACCGAAAATTTTGAAAAAAAATGATATTTTCTACTTTTTGCTCTAAAAAAAATCCAATAAACTCAATTTTAGTCATACATTTAGGCCAAAATGTATTCGGCCACATGTCTTTGGTAAAAAAAAATGTCAATAAGTGTATATTTATTGTTTTGCGCAAAAGTTATAGCGCCTACAAACTAGGGTACATTTTCCGGAATTTACACAGCCTTTAATTTATGACTGCCTATGTCGTTTCTTGAGGTGCTAAAATGGCAGGGCAGTACAAAACCCCCACAAATTACCCCATTTTGGAAAGTAGACACCCCAAGGAAATCGCTGAGAGGCATGTTGAGCCCATTGAATATTCATTTTTTTTTGTCCCAAGTGATTGAATGACAAAAAAAAAAAAAATTACCAAAAGTTGTCACTAAATGATATATTGCTCACACAGGCCATGGGCATATGTGGAATTGCACCCCAAAATACATTTTAGCTACTTCTCCTGAGTACGGGGATACCACATGTGTGGGATTTTTTGGGAGCCTAGCCGCGTACGGGGCCCCGAAAACCAATCACCGCCTTCAGGATTTCTAAGGGTGTAAATTTTTGATTTCACTCTTCACTGCCTATCACAGTTTCGGAGGCCATGGAATGCCCAGGTGGCACAAACCCCCCCCAAATGACCCCATTTTGGAAAGTAGACACCCCAAGCTATTTGCTGAGAGGCATGGTGAGTATTTTGCAGCTCTCATTTGTTTTTGAAAATAAAGAAAGACGAGAAATTTTTTTTTTTTTTTCTTTTTTCAATTTTCAAAACTTTGTGACAAAAAGTGAGGTCTGCAAAATACTCACTATACCTCTCAGCAAATAGCTTGGGGTGTCTACTTTCCAAAATGGGGTCATTTGGGGTTTTTTTTTTTGCCACCTGGGCATTCCATGGCCTCCGAAACTGTGATAGGCAGTGAAGAGTGAAATCAAAAATTTACGGCCTTAGAAAGCCTGAAGGCGGTGCTTGGTTTTCGGGGTCCCGTACGCGGCTAGGCTCCCATAAAGTCTCACACAAGTGGTATCCCCGTACTCAGGAGAAGCAACAGAATGTATTTTGGGGTGTAATTCACATATTCCCATGGCATATTTGAGCAATATATCATTTAGTGACAACTTTGCGCAAAAAAAAAAAAAAAAAAAATTGTCTCTTTCCCGCAACTTGTGTCACAATATAAAATATTCCATGGACTCGACATGCCTCTCAGCAAATAGCTTGGGGTGTCTACTTTCCAAAATGGGGTCATTTGGGGGGGTTTTGAACTGTCCTGCCATTTTATGCAAAACCTTTAGAAGCTTATGTCACACATCACCCACTCTTCTAACCACTTGAAGACAAAGCCCTTTCTGACACTTTTTGATTACATAAAAAAATAATTTTTTTTTTGCAAGAAAATTACTTTGAACCCCCACACATTATATATTTTTTTAAAAGCAAATGCCCTACAGATTAAAATGGTGGGTGTTTCATTTTTTTTTTTTTTTCACACAGTATTTGCACAGCGATTTTTCAAACTAATTTTTTGGGGAAAAAGGAAAAAACACACTTTTTTTTAAATTTTAATGCACTAAAACACATTATATTGCCCAAATGTTTGATGAAATAAAAAAGATGATCTTAGGCCGAGTACATGGATACCAAACAAGACATGCTTTAAAATTGCGCACAAACGTGCAGTGGCGACAAACTAAATACATTTTTAAAAGCCTTTACAGGTTACCACTTTAGATTTACAGAGGAGGTCTACTGCTAAAATTACTGCCCTCGATCTGAACTTCGCGGTGATACCTCACATGCATGGTGCAATTGCTGTTTACATTTGACGCCAGACCGACGCTTGCGTTCGCCTTAGCGTGAGAGCAGGGGGGACAGGGGTGCTTTTTTTTTTTTTTTTTTTTTTTTTTTTTTTCTTCTTTATTATTATTTTTTTATCTTATTTTTAAACTGTTCCTTTCATTTTTTTTTTTTTTATTTTATTTTTTTTTTTTTTTTAAATCATTTTTATTGTTATCTCAGGGAATGTAAATATCCCTTATCATAGCAATAGGTAGTGACAGGTACTCTTTTTTGAAAAAATTGGGGTCTATTAGACCCTAGATTTCTCCTCTGCCCTCAAAGCATTTGACCACAGCAAGATCGGTGTGATAAAATGCTTTCCCAATTTCCCAATGGCGCTGTTTACATCCGGCGAAATCTAAGTCATAAAATGCTCGTAGCTTCCGGTTTCTTAGGCCATAGAGATGTTTGGAGTCACTCTGGTCTCTGATCAGCTCTATGGTCAGCTGGCTCAATCACCGGCTGCATTTTCAGGTTCCCTGTTGAGACAGGAGAGCCAGAGAAAAACACGGAAGATGTTGGGGGGGGGGGGGCATTCCCTCCCACTGCTTGTAAAAGCAGTCTAGAGGCTAATTAGCCGCTAGGATTGCTTTTACATGAAAGCCGACTGCTGGCTGAAAAGAATGATACCAAGATGATACCTAAACCTGCAGGCATCATTCTGGTATAACCATTCAAAGTCGTGAATGGCGTACCTGAAAACAAAAAAATGGTTAACAATAAAGCACAGTAAACGGTAAAGTATAAAAAAATTGCATACCTGAAAAGCAAACATGATAAAACATAATAACAATAAAACATTGCAGAATAGAATACAGTAAAAAAGAGCAGAACAATAGAGAGAGAACAATAAAGCGACAACTATTTTTTTTTATTTTATATTTTTGTATGTGTTTTTTTTTTTTTTTTTTACACTTTTTTTTTGTAACTGTAACTTTTGTAACTGTAACCGGTTCCAGGTTCGGGTCTCTCAAAATGCGATGGCATCTTGGGAGACCCTGTGAAAGTGTGTCCTAGTCTGTGCAATGCTGTACCCTACGCTAATGCTCAACTAGTGCATGGTAGCGTTCAAAACATTCACCAATGCAAAGACCAGGATTGTCAGGACAGGAGGGACAATAATAGCGGGTGTCACGCCTATATCCGCTTTTGCTGCAGACACAACATCTTTTTTGGGGGGGTTCGTTTTGTAGGGGTACTGGGGAGGACATAAAGAAAATGCCTCTCATGCAGCCGACTGCATTTGGTTGGGGGTGTGAATGGGGGAAGTACGGGCGCTGCAGAAGCGGTGGGTTCCCAATTAGGATTGGCGAATGCAGCAGGAAGGGCATTATGGGCACGACGGGCCTGTGTTTGTCTTTTTGGTGGCAGCGGGACACTACTTGTGCTTGCCACCTCACCAGCTTGAACTGCACTTATGGGACTCGCCACGTCACCAAGTGTTACTGCAGTGCGGGTTTGACTACGACGGGGTGTACTAGGCCGCTGGTGCTTGCCAGTTCACCAAAACGCTACAAAAAAAACTGTTAGTGATCACAGGGATCAGGCCTGACTCTGCGAACGCTGCAGTTATGCGTTTAGTGTTTTGTAAGTGACAGCGATCGATCGATCGATGCTGGGCTGGGCCGGGCGGAGGGGCAAAACGCAGGTGCTAGCAGGTATCTGGGCTGATCCCGCTAACACTGCGTGTTTGGGGACGCCAGTATAGATCTGATCGGATCAGATATTGATCCGTTCAGATACTATACCACTAAGGGAGGTGTACGGTGCGTGCGTGGGTGTTAGCGGTACTGGCGCTAACCTGACGCTGCCTGGGGCTGGTGCTTGCCAGTTCACCAAAACGCTACCAAGAAAACTGTTAGCGATCGCAGGGATCAGGCCTGACTCTGTGAACGCTGCAGTTATGCGTTTAGTGTTTTGTAAGTGACAGTGATCGATCGATACTGCACTTGGGTGGGCTGAGCTGGGCCGGGCGGAGGGGAAAAATGCAGGTGCTAGTGGGTATCTGGGCTGATCCCGCTAGCACTGCGTTTTTGGGAACCCCAAACTGCTGGGGACGCTAGTATAGATCTGATTGGATCAGATATTGATCCGTACACATACTATACCACTAAGGGAGGCGTATGCTGTGTGCGTGGGTGTTAGCGGTACTGGCGCTAATCTGACGCTGCCTGGGGCGACGCATATCAACGCTGGGCGATCAGGGGGCTAAACCTTTATTCGGTAATAAGCGGCGGGTGCCCTGACACTATAAAAAATAAACAAACTAACCAGCGTCACCTGTAACGGTTATACGGTGATCAGGGGTGAAAAGTTTAACTAGGGGGCAATCAAGGGGTTAAAACATTTATTAGATAGTATATGGGGGTCCCTGTCGCTATAAAACGCTTACGGCGAACCTCAATATTTACCTCCCTAACTAGCGTCACCAGCGACACTAATACAGCGATCAGAAAAATGATCGCTTAGTGACAAGGGGTGATCAAGGGGTTAAAACTTTATTAGGGGGGGTAGGGGGTACCCTAGACCTACAGGGGGCTAATACTCACTGCCCTACCACTTCTAACTGTCACAAACTGACACCATGCAGTAATCAGAAAAAAAAAATAAAAATACTGCTTGGTGTCAGTTTGTGACGGGGGGGGGGGGGTCGGGGGTGTTTTATGTGCCTGGCATGTTCTACTGTGTGTATGTGTTGTGCACTCACATGTCTTCTCTCCTCGGCGCCGGAACGGAAACTGCCGAGCCGAGGAGAGATGACATCACATCCTCTGCCTGTGTGTACTACACACAGGCAGGGGAGGATTCCGATTGGCTGGGAGCGATCGCGAGGGGGGGCCACGATCGGATGGTCTCCCCCTCGCCTCTCAACGCTCCCAGTCAAATGCCGAACGCCGCTGGCACCGGGGGGGGGGGTCCGATCGGACCCCCCGCCCGCGGGAGGCAGATCACGTATGGGTACGTGATTCTGCCTGCCCGTGCCATTCTGCCGCAGTATATCTGCGTTAGGCGGTCGGCAAGTGGTTAAGGGCTCTGTGCATGTGCAGGGAAGATTGGCATCTGAACCCAGAGAAGGTGGAGGCTGATAGACTGGAGTTAATATAGGGCATTACAATTAAATTTAAAGTAAAAAAAGCTTTTAACGCTTTAGATGGTAATGCTGCCCTCTCCACTTCTAGTCTCCAAGCCTAAATAGTGGTCATCCCTAAGGCTGGAAAGGACTCGTCCATCTGCTCCAACTATAGACCGATTTCCCTCCTAAATATTGATTTAAAGTTGTATGCCAAAATACTTGCTAACCGTCTCTCCCCCCTGTTACTGAATTTAATACATAAGGATCAGGTTGGTTTTGTCCCGGGTCGAGAGGCCAGAAAGCCCAGAAAGCCTGAAGGCAGTGATTGGTTTTTGGGGTCCCGTACGCGGCTAGGCTCCCAAAAAGTCTCACACATGTGGTATCCCCGTACTCAGGAGAGGCAACAGAATGTATTTTGGGGTGTAATTTCACATATTCCCATGGCATGTTTGAGCAATATATCATTTAGTGACAACTTTGTGCAAAAAAAAATAAATAAAAAAATGTCTTTTTCCCGCAACTTGTGTCACAATATAAAATATTCCATGGACTCGACATGCCTCTCAGCAAATAGCTTGGGGTGTATACTTTCCAAAATGGGGTCATTTGGGGGGGGGGGGGGGGTTGAACTATCCTGGCATTTTATGCACAACATTTAGAAGCTTATGTCACACATCACCCACTCTTCTAACCACTTGAAGACAAAGCCCTTTCTGACACTTTTTGTTTACATGAAAAAATTATTTTTTTTTGCAAGAAAATTACTTTGAAACCCCAATAATTATATATTTTTTTTAACCACTTGATGACCGCCTCACGCTGATATACGTCAGCAGAATGGCACGGGCAGGCAAAATCACGTACCTGGTACGTGATTGCCTTCCCGCAGGCGGGGGTACGATTGGACCCCCCCCCGTGCCTGAGGCGGTCGCCATTGGTCTGGGAGCGTTCAGTGATGAGGCCATCCAATCATGGGCCCCCCCCCCCCCTCGCGATCGCTCCCAGCCATTGAGAATCCTCCCCTGCCTGTGTGTAGTACACACAGGCAGAGGATGTGATGTCATCTCTCCTAGGCTCGGCAGTTTCCGTCCCGGCGCCGAGGAGAGAAGACATCACTGTGAGTGCACAAACACCCACACACACAGTAGAACATGCCAGGCACACAGAACAACCCCCCCCCCCCCCCCCTGTAACACTGACACCATTTTTTTTCTGATTACTGCATGGTGTCAGTTTGTGACAGTTACTGTGTTAGGGCAGTTACTGTTAGCCCCCTTTAGGTCTAGGGTACCCCCTTAACCCCCCCCCTAATAAAGTTTTAACCCCTTGATCACCCCCTGTCGCCAGTGTCGCTAAGCGATAATTTTTCTGATCGCTGTATTAGTGTCACTGGTGACGCTAGTTAGGGACATAAATATTTAGGTTCGCCGTCAGTGTTTTATAGCGACAGGGACCCCCATATACTATCTAATGTTTTGTGCCTGCGTGGGTTTCCTCCGGGTACTCCGGTTTCCTCCCACACTCCAAAGACATGCTGGTAGGTTAATTGGCTTCTGTCCAAAATTGGCCCTAGTATATGAATGGGGACCTTGGATTGAGGATAGGGACTGATGTGAGTGTGCGATGTACAGGGTTAGGGACAAGGGTCAGGGTTGTAGACACACACTCACTCAGGTTGAACTGGATGGACTGGTGTCTTTATTCAACCTTACTAACTATGTAACTATGTAACCCCTTGATTGCCCCCTAGTTAACCCTTTCACCACTGATCACCGTATAACTGTTACGGGAGACGCTGGTTAGTTTGTTTATTTTTTATAGTGTCAGGGCACCCGCCGTTTATTACCGAATAAAGGTTTAGCCCCCTGATCGCCCGGCGGTGATATGCGTTGCCCCAGGCAGCGTCAGATTAGCGCCAGTACCGCTAACACCCACGCACGCAGCATACGCCTCCCTTAGTGGTATAGTATCTGAACGGATCAATATCTCATCCGATCAGATCTATACTAGCGTCCCCAGCAGTTTAGGGTCCCCAAAAACGCTGTGTTAGCAGGATCAGCCCAGATACCTGCTAGCACCTGCGTTTTGCCCCTCCACCCAGCCCACTCAAGTGCAGTATCGATCGATCACTGTCGCTTACAAAACACTAAACACATAACTACAGCGTTCGCAGAGTCAGGCCTGATCCCTGCGATTGCTAACAGTTTTTTTGATAGCGTTTTGGTGAACTGGCAAGCGCCAGCCCCAAGCAGAGTCAGGTTAGCGCCAGTAGCGATAACACCCACGCACTCAGCGTACACCTCCCTTAGTGGTATAGTATCTGAACGGATCAATATCTGATCCGATCAGATCTATACTAGCATCCCCAGCAGTTTAGGGTTCCCAAAAACGCAGTGTTAGCGGGATCAGCCCAGATACCTGCTAGCACCTGCATTTTGCCCCTCCGCCTTGCCCAGCCCAGCCCACCCAAGTGCAGTATCGATCACTGACACTTACAAAACACTAAACGCATAACTGCAGCGTTCGCAGAGTCAGGGCCTGATCCCTGCGATCGCTAACAGTTTTTTTGGTAGCATTTTGGTGAACTGGCAAGCACCAGCGGCCTAGTACACCCCGGTCATAGTCAAACCCGCACTGCAGTAACACTTGGTGACGTGGCGAGTCCCATAAGTGCAGTTCAAGCTGGTGAGGTGGCAAGCACAAGTAGTGTCCCACTGCCACCAAGAAGACAAACACAGGCCGTCTTGCCCTTAATGCCCTTCCTGCTGCATTCGCCAATCCTAATTGGGAACCCACCACTTCTGCAGCGCCCGTACTTCCCCCATTCACATCCCCAACCAAATGCAGTCGGCTGCATGAGAGGCATTTTCTTTATGTCCTCCCGAGTACCCCTACCCAACGAACCCCCCCAAAAAAGATGTGTCTGCAGCAAGCGCGGATATAGACGTGACACCCGCTATTATTGTCCCTCCTGTCCTGACAATCCTGGTCTTTGCATTGGTGAATGTTTTGAACGCTACCATTCACTAGTTGCGTATTAGCGTAGGGTACAGCATTGCACAGACTAGGCGCACTTTCACAGGGTCTCCCAAGATGCCATCGCATTTTGAGAGACCCTAACCTGGAACCGATTACAGTTATAAAAGTTAGTTACACAAACAGTGTAAAAAAACAGAAAAAAAATATAAAATAAAAAAAAATAGTTGTCGTTTTATTGTTCTCTCTCTCTATTGTTCTGCTCTTTTTTACTGTATTCTATTCTGCAATGTTTTATTGTTATTATTATGTTTTATCATGTTTGCTTTTCAGGTATGCAATTTTTTTTATACTTTACTGTTTACTGTGCTTTTATTGTTAACCATTTTTTTGTCTTCAGGTACGCCATTCACGACTTTGAGTGGTTATACCAGAATGATGCCTGCAGGTTTAGGTATCATCTTGCAATCATTCTTTTCAGCCAGCGGTCGGCTTTCATGTAAAAGCAATCCTAGCGGCTAATTATCCTCTAGACTGCTTTTACAAGCAGTGGGAGGGAATGCCCCCCCACCGTCTTCTCTGTTTTTCTCTGGCTCTCCTGTCTCAACAGGGAACCTGAGAATGCAGCCGGTAATTCAGCCAGCTGACCATAGAGCTGATCAGAGACCAGAGTGGCTCCAAACATCTCTATGGCCTAAGAAACCGGAAGCTACGAGCATTTTATGACTTCGATTTCGCCGGATGTAAACAGCGCCATTGGGAAAGCATTTTATCACACCGATCTTGGTGTGGTCAGATGCTTTGAGGGCAGAGGAGAGATCTAGGGTCTAATTTTTTCAAAAAAAGAGTACCTGTCACTACCTATTGCTATCATAGGGGATATTTACATTCCCTGAGATAACAATAAAAAATGATTTAAAAAAAAAAAAATGAAAGGAACAGTTTAAAAATAAGATAAAAAGGCAAAAAAATAATAAAGAAAAAAAAAAGCACCCCTGTCCCCCCCCCCCCCCCCCCCCCTCCCCTGCTCTCGCGCTAAGGCGAACGCAAGTGTCTGTCTGGCGTTAAATGTAAACAGCAATTGCACCATGCATGTGAGGTATCACCGCGAAGGTCAGATCGAGGGCAGTAATTTTAGCAGTAGACTTCCTCTGTAAATCTAAAGTGGTAACCTGTAAAGGCTTTTAAAAATGTATTTATTTTGTTGCCACTGCACGTTTTGTGCGCAATTTTAAAGCATGTCATGTTTGGTATCCATGTACTCGGCCTAAGATCATCCTTTTTATTTCATCAAACATTTGGGTAGAGGTCGACCGATATATCGGCCGGCCGATATATCGGCCGATATTTGGCTTTTTTTACTTAATCGGCATCGGCCGATTGTGCTGATAAAAAAAGCCGATTATAACTTCAGCGGGACTTGCAAATGACTTCTGTAATAGAAATCAATGCAAGTTGTCTGACATTTGTCTTCTCTCCTCCTCTGGGCAGCCTGCCAAGTCTGATAAGAAGATACATTTGTATCTCTTTCAGGTTCTTTTTATCAATAGACTGAACTCTGTGTGTAGAAGTTCTCAGTTTAACCATTTAAAGACTAAATCTTTTCTGATACTTGTTGCTTACAAGTAAAAATCCTGTATTTTCTGCTAGAAAATCACTTAGAACCCCCAAACATTATATATATATTTTTTTTAGCAGAGCCCCTAGGGAATAAAATAGCGGTTGTTGCAATATTTTATGTCATACGGTATTTGCGCAGCGGTCTTTCAAACGCAATAAATAAAAAAAAAATACACTAATGAAATTTTAAAAAAAATAAGCAGTAATGTTAGCCCATTTTTTTTCGTCCAAAAGTTTTGATTACCTGTTTTTGTGTATTTAATATTTAAGATATAGTTAGTTTTTTTTTAATCTAAATTCTACATACAAGTGAACTGATTGGAGGTTTGTTTTGTTTAATAAATGTAAAAAATTTTCTGTATCACTTATTACTTCAGGCTGCTTTCACACTGGAGCGGGCATGCGTTGACGGTAAAACGCTGTTATTTTAGCGGCGCTTTACCGTCATTTTAGCGGCGCTATTCGGCTGCTAGCAGGGTGCTTTATAACCCAGCTAGCGGCTGAGGAAGGGGGTTAAATGCGCCCATGAAGCGCTGCTGCCGAAACGCTTTGCAGGCGCTTCGGCAGCGGTGCGCATTCATTTCAATGGGCAGGAGTGGTGGAGGAGAGGTATACACCGCTCCAAGATGCTGCTTGCAGGACTTTTTCTTTAACATCCTAGCGCATCGCCTTAGTGTGAAAGCACTCGGGGCTTTCACACTGAGACTGCAGGGGAGCCATTTTACAGGCACTTTACAGGCGCTATTTTTAGCCCAAAAGCGCCTGAAAACGCCCCAGTGTGAAGGGGTCTAACCGTTAGATTTATGAGATGAAGGGGGAAAAAAAAAAAAAAGGGAAAAAAAAAAAATCGGCCTAATATATCGGCCCAAAAAATATCGGCATCATATATCGGCCATCGGCCACCGCGATTTCTAAATATCGGCATCGGCCAGAGAAAAACCCATATCGGTCGACCTCTACATTTGGGCAATATAGTGTGTTTTAGTGCATTAAAATTTAAAAAAGTGTGTTTTTTCCCCAAAAAATGCGTTTGAAAAATCGCTGCGCAAATACTGTGTGAAAAAAAAAAAAATGAAACACCCACCATTTTAATCCTGTAGGGCATTTGCTTTAAAAAATATATGTTTGGGGGTTCAAAGTAATTTTCTTGCAAAAAAAAATAATTTTTTCATGTAAACAAAAAGTGTCAGAAAGGGCTTTGTCTTCAAGTGGTTAGAAGAGTGGTGATGTGTGACATAAGCTTCTAAATGTTGTGCATAAAATGCCAGGACAGTTCAAAACCCCCCCCCCCAAATGACCCCATTTTGGAAAGTATACACCCCAAGCTATTTGCCGAGAGGCATGTCGAGTCCATGGAATATTTATATTGTGACACAAGTTGCGGGAAAGACAATTTTTTTTTTTTTTTTTTGCACAAAAGTTGTCACTAAATGATATATTGCTCAAACATGCCATGGGGATATGTGAAATTACACACCAAAATGCATTCTGTTGCTTCTCCTGAGTATGGGATACCACATGTGAGACTTTTGGGAACCTAGCCACACACGGGACCCCAAAAACCAAGCACCGCCTTCAGGCTTTCTAAGTGTGTAAATTTTTGATTTCACTCTTCACTGCCTATCACAGTTTCGGAGGCCATGGAATGCCCAGGTGGCACAAACCCCCCCTCCCCCCCCCCCCCCCAAAATGACCCCATTTTGGAAAGTAGACACCCCAAGCTATTTGCTGAGAGGTATAGTGAGTATTTTGCAGACCCCACTTCAGGGCTCGACAAACCCCGGGCGCCAGGTCGCATTTGCGACTAGAATTAGCGACCTGGCGCCTGGGGTGGCACAGCTGGGGTATCCTGTGTCCGTTCGACACCCCCCCCTCCCGGCGATCGCGTTGGGCCGCGCCGGTAATTGAGGCCCCGGCTTTGCGGCCTACTGCAGTCCTATGGTTCCTTCTGCAATCGGGCGCCCTCTGGTGGTGGCCGTTGGTATGACAAGACATCCACCAATGCTAATGGAGCTTCCCCTGCCTGTTTTCACTGCCTGCTCATCTCCTTCCCTTTACTTATAACCCCCAAACATTATATATATTTTTTATTCTAACACCCTAGAGAATAAAATGGCGGTCATTGCAATACTTTCTGTCACACCGTATTTGCGCAGCGGACTTACAAGCGCACTTTTTTGGGAAAAAATACTTTTTTTAATTAAAAAATAAGAAAACAATAAAGTTAGCCCAATTTTTTTTATATTGTGAAAGATAATGTTACGCCGAGTAAATTGATTCCCAACATGTCATGCTTCAAAATTGCTCCCGCTCGTGGAATGGCGACAAACTTTTACCCTTTAAAATCTCCATAGGCGACGTTTAAAAAAATTCTACAGGTTGCATGTTTTGAGTTACAGAGGAGGTCTAGAACTAGAATTATTGCTCTCGCTCTAACGATCGTGGCGATACCTCACGTGTGGTTTGAACACCGCTTTCATATGCGGGCGCTACTCACATATGCGTTTTGCTTCTGCAAGCGAGCTCGGCGGGACGGGGCGCGTTTAAAAAAATTTATTTTTTTTTCTTATATATTTTACTTTTTATTTTTACACTGTTTAAAAAAAAAAAAATTGTGTCACTTTTATTTCTATTACAAGGAATGGGGCACATTTAAATTTTTTTTTTTTTCTTATTTTAACTTTTTTTCTCACTGTTCTTTTAAAAAAAAAAAAAAAAAAAAAATTACTTTTATTCCTATTACAAGGAATGTAAAAATCCCTTGTAATAGAAAAAAAGCATGACAGGACCTCTTAAATATAAGATCTGGGGTCAAAAAGACCTCGGATCTCATATTTACACTAAAATGCATTAAAAAAAAAAATGTCCCTTTTAAGAGCTATGGGTGGAAGTGACGATTTGACGTCGCTTCCGCCCTGCAATGACTTGGAGATGGGCGGGGGGGCCATCTTCCTCTCACTCGTCTCCATGTCAGGCCAGGGACAGATTCGGATCGCCTCCGCCGTTACCGACGGCCACGGTAAGCGGTGAAGGGCACCGGAGCGCGGCCGTAGGGGGGGGCACCTCTCCTGCCGCCGATAAAAGTGATCTCGCTGCGAATCTGCTGCAGAGACCACTTTTATCTGAAAGAGAACCACCGGCTCTTGAAGAGAATACCGGGGTTATGGTAGCTAGCTGCTATCATAACAACGGCATTTCTCTTCAAAGACAGGACGTATATAGTCGTCCTGCGGGAAGGAAATGGTTAATTAAAATGAATTTATTATTTGTCATCTCCCTGCTTGGCCCCTTTCACACGGGCTGTCTGATCAGGTTCGCCTGTCAGTTTTTCAGGCGGACCTGATTGGATCCTTAGCGGGAATATGGCGGTCTTATGTCCCTGCATGGCAGGAAATAAAAGCAGTCACATTCGTTCTAGTCGTCTCTGTGTAAATTTAAGATTTGTTAATTTTTATATTGAAAATAAAGCTTTGTCGGTCGTTTAAAAAAAAAAAGCCCTGCCTCACTTTTTGTCACAAAGTTTTGAAAATTGAAAAAAGAAAAAAAAAATTTTTTTTTCTCGTCTTTCTTTATTTTCAAAAACAAATGAGAGCTGCAAAATACTCACCATGCCTCTCAGCAAATAGCTTGGGGTGTCTACTTTCCAAAATGGGGTCATTTGGGGGGGTTTTTGTGCCACCTGGGCATTCCATGGCCTCCGAAACTGTGATAGGCAGTGAAGAGTGAAATCAAAAATTTACACCCTTAGAAATCCTGAAGGCGGTAATTGGTTTTCGGGGCCCCGTACGCGGCTAGGCTCCCAAAAAGTCCCACAAATGTGGTATCCCCATACTCAGGAGAAGCAGCTAAACGTATTTTGGGGTGCAATTCCACATATGCCCATGGCCTGTGTGAGCAATATATCATTTAGTGACAACTTTTTGTAATTTTTTTTTTTCATTCAATTCTTTTCATTTCATTTTTGTCATTATTCAATCACTTGGGACAAAAAAAATGAATATTCAATGCTCTCAACATGCCTCTCAGCAATTTCCTTGGGGTGTCTACTTTCCAAAATGGGGTCAGTTGGGGGGGTTTTGTATTGCCCTGCCATTTTAGCACCTCAAGAAATGACATAGGCAGTCATAAACTAAAAGCTGTGTAAATTCCCGAAAATGTACCCTAGTTTGTAGACGCTATAACTTTTGCGCAAACCAATAAATATACGCTTATTGACATTTTTTTTACTAAAGACATGTGGCCGAATACATTTTGGCCTAAATGTATGACTAAAATTGAGTTTATTGGATTTTTTTTATAACAAAAAGTAGAAAATATCATTTTTTTTCAAAATTTTCGGTCTTTTTCCATTTATAGCGCAAAAAATAAAAACGGCAGAGGTGATCAAATACCATCAAAAGAAAGCTCTATTTGTGGGAAGAAAAGGACGCAAATTTTGTTTGGGTACAGCATTGCATGACCGCGCAATTAGCAGTTAAAGCGACGCAGTGCCAAATTGGAAAAAGTCCTCTGGTCCTTAAGCAGCATAATGCTCCGGTCCTTAAGTGGTTAAAGCAAATGCCCTACAGATTAAAATGGTGGGTGTTTCATTTTTTCACACAGTATTTGCGCAGCGATTTTTCAAATGCATTTTTTGGGGAAAAAACACACTTTTTTAAAAAATTTTAATGCACTAAAACACTATATTGCCCAAATGTTTGATGAAGTAAAAAAGATGATCTTAGGCCGAGTACATGGATACCAAACATGACATGCTTTTAAAGTTGCGCACAAACGTGCAGTGGCAACAAAATAAATACATTTTTAAAAGCCTTTACAGGTTACCACTTTAGATTTACAGAGGAAGTCTACTGCTAAAATGACTGCCCTCGATCTGACCTTCGCGGTGATACCTCACATGCATGGTGCAATTGTTTACATTTTAGGGTTCCCAAAAACGCAGAGCGGGATCAGCCCAGATACCTGCTAACACCTGAGTTTTGCCCCTCCGTCCGGCCCAGCCCACCCAAGTGCAGTATGGATCGATCACTGTCGCTTACAAAACACTAAACGCATAACTGCAGCGTTCGCAGAGTCAGGCCTGATCCCTGCGATCGCTAACAGTTTTTTTGGTAGCGTTTTGGTGAACTGGCAAGCACCAGCGGCCTAGTACACCCCGGTCATAGTCAAACCAGCACTGCAGTAACACTTGGTGTTACTGCTTGAGTTCGCCTTAGCGCGAGAGCAGGGGGGGACAGGGATGATTTTTTTTTTTTTTCTTTATTATTTTTTTGCTTTTTTTATCTTATTTTTAAACTGTTCCTTTCATTTTTTTTTTTTTTTTTTTTTTTTAATCGATTTTTTTGTTATCTCAGGGAATGTAAATATCCCCTATGATAGCAATAGGTAGTGACAGGTACTCTTTTTAAAAAAAAAAAAAAATTGACCCTAGATCTCTCCTCTGCCCTCAAAGCATCTGACCACACCAAGATCGGTGTGATAAAATGCTTTCCCAATTTCCCAATGGCGCTGTTTACATCCGGCGAAATCTAAGTCCTGAAATGCTCGTAGCTTCCGGTTTCTTAGGCCATAGAGATGTTTGGAGTCACTCTGGTCTCTGATCAGCTCTATGGTCAGCTGGCTGAATCACCGGCTGCATTCTCAGGTTCCCTGTTGAGACAGGAGAGCCAGAGAAAAACACAGAAGACGGTGGGGGGGGGGGCATTCTCTCCCACTGCTTGTAAAAGCAGTCTAGAGGCTAGTTAGCCACTAGGATTGCTTTTACATGAAAGCCGACCGCTGGCTGAAAAGAATGATACCAAGATGATACCTAAACCTGCAGGCATCATTCTGGTATAACCACTCAAAGTCGTGAATGGCGTACCTGAAGACAAAAAAATGGTTAAGAATAAAACACAGTAAACGGTAAAGTATAAAAAATTGGATACCTGAAAAGTAAACCTGATAAAACATTGCAGAATAGAATACAGTAAAAAAAGAGCAGAACAATAGAGAGAGAGAACAATGAAACAACAACTATTTAACAACTATATAACAACTATGCGATGGCATCTTGGGAGACCCTGTGAAAGTGTGCCTAGTCTGTGCAATGCTGTACCCTACGCTAATACTCAACTAGTGAATGGTAGCGTTCAAAACATTCACCAATGCAAAGACCAGGATTGTCAGGACAGGAGGGACAATAATAGCGGGTGTCACGCCTATATCCGCGCTTGCTGCAGACACGACATCTTTTTTGGGGGGGTTCGTTGGGTAGGGGTACTCGGGAGGACATAAAGAAAATGCCTCTCATGCAGCCGACTGCATTTGGTTGGGGATGTGAATGGGGGAAGTACGGGTGCTGCAGAAGTGGTGGGTTCCCAATTAGGATTGGCGAATGCAGCAGGAAGGGCACGACGGGCCTGTTTGTCTTCTTCTTGGTGGCAGCGGGACATTACTTGTGCTTGCCACCTCACCAGCTTGAACTGCACTTATGGGACTCGCCACGTCACCAAGTGTTACTGCAGTGCTGGTTTGACTATGACTGCGGTGTACTAGGCCGCTGGTGCTTGCCAGTTCACCAAAACGCTACCAAAAAAACTGTTAGCGATCGCAGGGATCAGGCCTGACTCTGCGAACGCTGCAGTTATGCGTTTAGTATTTTGTAAGTGACAGTGATCGATCCATACTGCAATTGGGTGGGCTGGGCTGGGCCGGGCGGAGGGGCAAAACGCAGGTGTTAGCAGGTATCTGGGCTGATCCCGCTAACACTGCGTTTTTGGGAACCCTAAACTGCTGGGGACACTAGTATAGATCTGATCGGATCAGATATTGATCCGTTCAGATACTATACCACTAAGGGAGGTGTATGGTGTGGGTGTTAGCGCTACTGGCGCTAACCTGACGCTGCCTGGGGCGACGCAGACCCTATCTGACCCTAAAACCTAAGTTATATCACCACTGCGCGTTCAGGGGGCTAAACCTTTATTCGGTAATAAATGGCGGGTGCCCTGACACTATAAAAAATAAACTAACTAACCAGCGTCACCCGTAACAGTTATACAGTGATCACCGGTGAAAGGGTTAACTAGGGGGCATACAAGGGGTTAAAACCTTTATTAGGTAGTATATGGGAGTCCTTGTCGCTATAGAACGCTGACGGCGAACCTATATATTTACCTCCCTAACTACCGTCACCAGTGACACTAATACAGCGATCAGAAAAATGATCGCTTAGTGACACTGGCGACGGGGGGTGTTCAAGGGGTTAAAACGTTATTAGGGGGGTATCCTAGACCTAAAGGGGGCCTAAAACTAACCGCCCTACCACACTAACTGTCACAAACTGACACCAATGCAGTAATCAGAAAAAAAACAAAAAACTGCTTGGTGTCAGTGTGACGAGGGGGTGATCAGGGGGGGTGATGGGGGGTGTAATGTATGGCTGGCATGTTCTACTGTGTGTGTGTGTGTGTGTGTGTGTGTGTGTGTAGTGTTTTGTGCACTCACATCTGTCTTCTCTCCTCGGCGCCGGAACGGAAAATACCGAGCCGAGGAGAGATAACATCATTTCCTCTGCCTCTGTTTACTATACAGATTCTCCCAGACAGAAGCCGACCGCCTCGGGCACCGGGGGGGGGGGGGGGGGGTCCGATTGGACCCCCCACCCGCGGAAAGGCAAGGACTTATATATAAGTCCTTTTGCCTGCCCGTGCCCTTGTGGCGACGTACATCGTCGTGCGGCGGTATGCAACTGGTTAATAATTAAACTTCCAGCTAGACAGACTCGCGATGGCCCACCCTGATCGATCTAAGATAGGTGGCCCGACACCATTCGTTCATCTACTAGAGATGGGTCTGCATGATGTCTGGCGGCACTGCTTGACCGTCGCCACCCGCAGCCTTCTCTTGCTGACAGCTGTTCAGATGCGAACAGGCTGTCTCATCATTCAACACTGCCGCATAGTAATTCTCATATAGTGGCGCTCTGCTAGCGTCCTCTCCCTGTTGACCTTATCAAATAAACTTGGATAATTGGTTATTTATGGATCGCTCTTAGATGCTTTTTATTTCATTCATTCTCCCTTGGGATTACTGCTTCTCTGCCCGGCCTCTCCATACGGACCCCTCTCTCCCATGGATATCGCCACGCTTTGAAAGAGAACATACAGCAGTGCATCAGCTCCACACCATAGACCTGAGGGGATCTCTGTAGATGACAACTAGCCCAGCAGTTTGCCACGGATCCATTCATGCCGTTTTTGACCCCCTATAACCAAGGGGTCAAATGGATCTGGTAAGCACAATGTTTTTTCACACATACCGCCTGGATTAGAGCCTTGTACGAGTGTCCCCAGAAGAGAGCCATTCTCTATTACATATGAACTATTTTATTTATGATCAGACCATTCATTATTCTTTGATCATTCTTTTTGCGCTGCACTTATTTTGTTTATTGTATGTTACTGAGGTTGGTGTTATCCTCTTAGTGTTCAGCCTGCATTATTTTATATTTGGTTCGCGCTGATTGTCCTTTTATTTTATGATGTCTGGCGCCTAAAAAAAACCCAAGCTAAGGCCTCTTTCACATGGACGATCTGTATGTCCGTTTTTCATCTTTCCGTTTTCGGATGAAAAACGGACATACATTCATCCCTATGGAGCGTCGGATGTCAGCGGTGACATGTCCGCTGACATCCGACCCGCTCCGATCCGAAAAGTGTAACGGAGGAAAAACCTACTTTTCCATCCGTTTTCAGATCGGATCGGGTGACGACGGACACTACGGTCCGTCATCATCCGATCCCCCCATAGGGGAGAGCGGCGCTCTGACAGGTCCGTCGCTGCACAGTGTGCAGCGATGCACCTGTCATCTTCCTGCTCAGCGGGGATCGGCGGAGCGATCCCCGCTGAGCAAGCGGATGTTCACGGGGCGGATCATGACCGATCTGCCCCGTGTGAAAGAGCCCTAAGACTTATTCCTGCCACTCTGCATCACACAGGGGCCTCTCCAGAATTTACCTTGGTCTTTGTAATGAGGAAATGTTATATATTGCTGATGCTGACCACTCTCCATACTGGGCCAAGATCAATACCACTGGCCCCAGCAAAAGGAATCACTGGAAAATTAAATCCATTTTGGTTCTTCTTGTTTCCCACGCCACACCCAGTAACTACCGGTATTGAGGATTTTATTTCCATTAATAAAAATACAGCGTCCTTGGGCATGTGCTGGGACGCTCTTAAGGCCTTTCTCAGAGGCCAGTTTATAAAAGCAATCTCCTCCATAAAGACTGGGAGCTCTCTGTCCTGCAGCAACTAAGAGGCGGAATCAGGGTTCATTGCAAACCCGACTGACCATACCGAAAGGAGATGGTTGGAGGCACAAAAGTTGGCTAATCCTATGACAATGTCGAAAGCAGAAAACAAGCATTTTTTTCTGGCAACAAAAATACTATGAGGAAGAGGAGAACACCGGACATATGTTGGCCATGATGGCTAAGTCCTGTAGAGGCCCCTCCTTCATAGCAGCAGTCCAAGATGCCTCTGGCCGGGTGGTGACAGCTCGTACTGAGGTTATCAAGACATTTCAAGAGTTCTATGTAGATGTTTACTCCTCTAAGGTCTCCTCTGCTCTCACGGATATCCGGGACTTCCTCTCGGGGTGCGATTTGCCATGCCTTGAGCGGTCTGACAGGGACATGTTAAATGCCCCTCTCACAACCGACAAAATATCAGAGGCCCTGGCTCTTTCGCCTCCTGGCAAGTCCCCAGGAGCAGATGGGCTGCCGGCGGAGGTATACAAAAAATATGCTGACACTATGCTACCACAACTAAAGTAGACTTTAATAGAGGCCCTAGAACTAGGTCAATTGCCCCCATCCATGTCAGAGGCCACTATAATTTTGATACTTAAGCCAGGCAAAGATCCCCTCCTCCCGAACTCATATAGGCCCATCTCCCTGCTAACGACAGATGTGAAACTTCTGGCCAGAGTGCTGGCCACTCGTCTAGCGTCTGTTATTTAAAAGCTCATTCACCGTGATCAGCCAGTTTATTCCCTCCAGATCTACTGCACTAAAGATAAGATGATTGTATCTCCAATCTGCAGATGCCAGTGGACAACCCAGGTAATAGGGCAGTGCTATCCCTCGACGCTGCCAAGGCTTTTGACAGCATCGAGTGGCCACATTTATGTGAAGTCCTAGAGGAGTTCGGTCTGGGGGAAAACTTCATTAGATGGGTTCAGCTACTCTACACAAACCCTAACGCCAGACTGCGAATTAATGGTGATCTCTCTGACCCTTTCCGTCTTTACAGAGGTAAGCCCCTGTTGTTCGCTTTAGCTCTGGAACCGTTGGCGGAGACAGTGAGAGCGTCACCATTGATATCCGGATTCGTGAGAGGCCCTGTAGTCGATAAAATATCACTATATGCGGACGACACTCTATTATATTTGGGAGATACCTCTACCTAACTACAAAAAACGTGATGTCTCTAATTACTCAGTTTGGCACCTTTTTCTAGCTTCTCCATAAACTGGAGCAAGTCAGCCCTCCTACCCTTGAATGAGCTCCCAGCATCATTGCCAGAGTGCGCCCAGTGTATACAGGTTGTCTCCTCCTTTAAATACCTGGGAGTACAGGTTACTCCGGATGCCTCCAAATACCTAACCCTGAACTTGCTCCCCATTATAGAGAAGAGGGTCCTAGTTAATTTAGTACCTTTAAACCAGGGTGACACTGTAGGTACTTACAAAAAATGTGCCAACTCCCTATATTTTAATGCAGAAATTGAAAACTAAAGAGGTGGGACTTTGGGGGCACATAGGTATTCAGACTATGAAACCGTAAAATAATTTTTAAATTTTATTAGTTTTACAAAAAGACATATTGGTTTCAAAGCAATACAGTATGCGTGCGACAACCTTGTTACATGTATCAAGTGGATCCTATCCTGCATTAAACATTCAAAACCCTTACTAATAGTACATATAGTCCAACATTCAATTGAGAAAAGAAAAAAACCTTCCCCAGAGGGTAGTAATTAAGAATGTGGGAGTAGAGTTGGGTTAGGTTGCAGGTATGATGTTCCACTTTGATTACTCTCTCTATGCTCAACATGTTTCACGTTTTGTAAAATGCTTATTCAGGAGCTAGAGGTGGTTCTGTTAAATATGTATAGAAAAAAATATCACAATACAGGCATATACAAAAATCAAAACCTCAACACACAGTAGACATGAATGAAATAAACAAAATGTAATAAAATTTCAACCCTTTGTAGTGGTACATGGACAAAAACCCCATAAAGGAAAGTGGTCTCCCGGGGACAGATGGTACAACCCGGTGGCTGGGGAAACCATTAAAGCAAGAAGAAGAAATATTTAAAAAAAAAAAAAATCAAAAATATAAAAAAATGAAATATACGGTATATATATATATATATATATATATATATATATATATATATATATATATATATATATATATCCATCACAGTTAACCCCTGTTTTGTAATATATCCCCACTAATATTATTATTGCCTATATATTCCGTAAGGATATTCGGGTCAGTGTAAAGTATCATATAGTATAGGGGGCACACAGAGAAGGGAAGAAGGGGGGGGAGAAAGGGAGGGGGGGGAAGGAAGGGGAGGAAAGTTTAGGAAAGGGAGGGGGGCCAAAGTAAAAAAGTAACTTGGTAGTGATTTATACATATTGGATTGAATGCATTAATGTGGAGAGATTGTGAAACTGGCTTACCATCTATGACTTATAATTAGAGGTCGACCGATATGGGTTTTTCTCTGGCCGATGCCGATATTTAGAAATCGCGGTGGCCGATGGCCGATATGTGATGCCGATTTTTTTGGGCCGATATATTTGGCCGATTTTTTTTTTTTTTTTTTTTTTTTTTTTTTTTTTTTTTTTCTTTCCCTTCATCTCATAAAATCTAACAGTTAGACCCCTTTCACACTGGGGCGTTTTTCAGGCGCTTTTGGGCTAAAAATAGCGCCTGTAAAGTGCCTGTAAAACGGCTCCCCTGCAGTCTCAGTGTGAAAGCCCGAGTGCTTTCACACTGAGGCGATGCGCTGGCAGGATGTAAAAAAAAGTCCTGCAAACGGCATCTTTGGAGCGGTGTATACCGCTCCTCCACCACTCCTGCCCATTGAAATGAATGTGCACCGCTGCCGAAGCGCCTGCAAAGCGCTTTGG
This sequence comes from Lithobates septentrionalis, assembly GCA_037952835.1. Lineage (NCBI taxonomy): Eukaryota > Metazoa > Chordata > Amphibia > Anura > Ranidae > Lithobates > Lithobates septentrionalis. Next base: position 1,317,378 of record JBBDGP010001065.1, on the reverse strand, counting down.
CAGCGGCGCTTCAGGGGCGCATTTAACCCCTTCCTCGGCCGCTAGCTGGGTTATAAGCGCCCCGCTAGCAGCCGAATAGCGCCTCTAAAATGACGGTAAAGCGCCGCTAAAACTAGCAGCGTTTTACCATCAACGCATGCCTGCTCCAGTGTGAAAGCAGCCTTAAGTAATACAGAAATTTTTTTTCATTTTAAACATTAAACAAAACAAACCTCCAATCAGTTCACTTGTATGTATAATTTAGAAAACAAAACAAAAAAAAAACTATCTTAAATATTAAATACACAAAAACAGGTAATCAAAACTTTTGGACGAAAAAAAAATGGGCTAACTTTACTGCTTAGGTTTTTTTTTTTTTAATTCATTACTGTATTTTTTTTTTTTTAAATTGCGTTTGAAAGACCGCTGCGCAAATACCGTGGGACATAAAATATTGCAACAATCACCATTTTATTCCCTGGGGTCTCTGCTAAAAAAATATATATAATGTTTGGGGGTTCTAAGTGATTTTCTAGCAGAAAATACAGGATTTTTACTTGTAAGCAACAAGTGTCAGAAAAGATTGAGTCTTTAAATGGTTAAACTGAAAACTTCTCCAAGGAGTTCAGTCTATTGATAAAAAGAACCTGAAAGATACAATGTATCTTCTTATCAGACTTGGCAGGCTGCCCAGAGGAGGAAAGAATCCTCTCCACAGATAACTCCAGACAACTTGCATTAACTTCTATTACAGAAGTCATTTGCAAGTCACGGCTGAAGTTACAATTGGCCTTTTTTATCAGCACAATCGGCCGATGCCGATTAAGTAAATAACGCCAAATATCGGCCGATATATCGGCCGGCCGATATATCGGTCGACCTCTACTTATAATGAACATTTGTTGTTGCAGTAATGCGGATAGTGAAACAGGTAATCAAACGATTGCAAACAGAAGTTAGCTGTATATCTGGACCCGGGTGCTTCTGACACGTTCCAGATATACAGCTAACTTCTGTTTGCAATCGTTTGATTACCTGTTTCACTATCCGCATTACTGCAACAACAAATGTTCATTATAAGTCATAGATGGTAAGCCAGTTTCACAATCTCTCCACATTAATGCATTCAATCCAATATGTATAAATCACTACCAAGTTACTTTTTTACTTTGGACCCCCTCCCTTTCCTAAACTTTCCTCCCCTTTCCACCTTCCTCCCCCCCCTCCCTTCTTCCCTCCTCTGTGTGCCCCCTATACTATATGATACTTTACACTGACCCAAATATCCTTACGGAATATATAGGCAATAATAATATTAGTGGGGATATTTCAAAACGGGGATTACCTGTGATGGCTATATAACCTATATATATAGGTGTTTCAATTTTTTTATATTTTTGATTATTTATTTTTATTTTTTTATATTTCTTCTTATACTTGTTCCATGTGTAGTTTTTGATAAGCATAGCAATATGACGAGAGATTAGTTAAAATTAAGTTTCAAGCCCTTCATGGGAATAACAATGGTTACTTATCTTTTAAATATGCAATTTACTTTTTGTACGGGAAACCTTTTCTTTCTCTATACATATATAGGCATCACACGTGTTGCTTTAATGGTTTCCCCAGCCACCGGGTTGTACCGTCTGTCCCCGGGAGACCACTTTCCTTTATGGGGTTTTTGTCCATGTACCACTACAAAGGGTTGAAATTTTATTACATTTTGTTTATTTCATTTATGTCTACTGTGTGTTGATGTTTTGATTTTTGTATATGCCTTTATTGTGATATTTTTTTCTATACAAAGTTAACAGAACCACCTCTAGCTCCTGAAGAAGCGTTTTACAACGTGAAACACGTTGAGCATATAGAGAGTACTCTAAGTGGACCATCATACCTGCAACCTAACCCAACTCTACTCCCACATTCTTAATTGCTACCCTCTGGGGAAGGTTTTTTTCTTTTCTCAATTGAATGTTGGACTATATGTACTATTAGTAAGGGTTTTGAATGTTTAATGCAGGATAGGATCCACCTGATACATGTAACAAGGTTGTCACACGCATACTGTATTGCTTTTAAACCAATATGTCTTTTTGTAAAACTAATAAAATTTAAAAATTATTTTACCGTTTCATAGTCTGAATACCTATGTGCCCCCAAAGAAGTCCCACCTCTTTAGTTTCCAATTTCTGCTCCCCATTATAGCTAAGTTACAAATCAAATGCAGCACCTGGTGTAAGCTACCCATTTCGATCACCGGTAGAGCCAATCTTATAAAAATGGTGTGGGCGCCTCAGCTATTATAGATATTGCAAAACTCCCCGCAATGGATCCCACTCATCAACACTATAGTTTAGAAGCCTCCTATGGAAAAAAAAAAGATTGCTAGAATTAAACTATACACCCTACAGTATAGCAAGGGCCAGGGTGGGCTGGCAGTATCTAACATGAGACTCTATTTTCTGGCCTCACAGCTTCAGCATCTAGGGGGTTGGGGAGGAGTTGATATGGCAGACCCTATCCATAACATACTATTCCATGGCTCATTAGACCTCCCCGCCGCTTCACATCTGGAGGCAGATTTCCCCAGCACCCTAAATCGATGCCTTCCATAAACCTACTGTCCAAAATATGGGGCCTCATTAAATATAGCTTGGGTATGGAAGGCTTCACGATCCACACTCCACTGTGGCATAACCCTTGCTACATGGAATTGCTGAAATTAGAGGGGTTCCAGTCTTGGGAGGCTAAGGACCTTAGTACATATCGCAACTTTATACACAGACCATTTTTAAATCACTGATCTACAGGAGGAGTTCGGGCTACCAAAACATAACTTTTACAGGTACCTCCAACTTCGGGATGCTATGCAATCGCAGACACAACTGTCCAAGGATGGTACACATAGAACATCCGGTAATAACCCACATACTTAACACACAGCATAAAAAAGGTATGATCTCACAAATATACAGCACACTCTCATCTAGGACGCAGCCAAACTGCCATGTAGACACCGGTGGGAGCAAGACCTAGGGGAGATTGGGGGCGAGGACTGGGAACTATGTTTACAGTCTCTGCCAATCGTCTCAGTGGCGCCATACAGGCTCTCCCAATTATTCATTTTGCATAGAACCTACCATACCTCGGTGCTGCTTCACAGATGGGGCAGGAGGGAGTCCCCTCTGTGCCCCAGATGTGGGGGGGCCAACGAGGATCTAATACACCTGATGTGACGCTGCCCCAAACTATTCAGATATTGTAGGACGGTAACTAATACCATATCATCGGTCTAAACACCGTCACTTGCCTGCTGGGCGCGGTGGATGAGGAACTTTTTACCCCCCCAACTAATGTAGCTGTTTCAAGATTGCTGTATATTGCCCGCAAGCAGATGGCTCTTTTATGGCTATCACAGCTTAGCACAACAACGAAGCAGTGGATTGAACAGGTAAATAATACACTAATTAAAGAAAAGCTGACGTACCAACCTAGAAATGCGGTCAATAAGTTCTATAAAATCCACCAGCCTTGGCTGGACACCCTGAGCCTGGCACCCTCCCGGCTAGTTCTCAATAGACTGCTCCAAATGTAACCCTCTAGATCCTTAAAACATTTAGTTATCTGCACCATATCAGGATAGCATAAAATCTTGAGCCTGATCAAGGGATCGGTTTAAAATCCCCCTTCCCTATTGGTCTGCCAGTGGTATTAACCCCTGCGACCCAACAAGGTCTTGGTTGTGATGAGAAGCTTTGGTTAGTTTCATCTTCCTGTTGGCAGATAGTTAGTTCAACTACAGTTTCCTCTTGTTTATGACTATCAGTGTGTCACTTCCATCGTTATCAACTTATTAGTGAAATGCACGGTGTTAAAAGCAAAGACGGAGCACACCTGTTATAAATATTTTGTTAGAAATGTCATATCCAAGTTTTATGCTCTAGACCACCACCTGTATACTATGCTGTTAACGTACACCCTGAAGCTATATTGATATATTTGTTTATATTGTATATTTGAACTTGTGACACAATAAAAACCTTTCGGATTTAGAAAAAAAAACTGTCCCCCCCCCCCCCCCCAGGAACGCCAATGATGGGGCACTGTCCCCCCCCCCCCCCCCCCCCCCCGGAACACCAATGACGGGCACCATTCCTACCAGCAACACCAATGACTGGGCACCATTCCTACCAGCAACACCAATGACTGGGCACCATTCCTCCCAGGAACACCAATGACTGGGCACCATTCCTCCCAGGAACACCAATGACTGGGCACCATTCCTCCCAGGAACACCAATGACTGGGCACCATTCCTCCCAGGAACACCAATGACTGGGCACCATTCCTCCCAGGAACACCAATGACTGGGCACCATTCCTCCCAGGAACACCAATGACTGGGCACCATTCCTCCCAGGAACACCAATGACTGGGCATCATTCCTCCCAGGAACACCAATGACTGGGCACCATTCCTCCCAGGAACACCAATGACTGGGCACCATTCCTCCCAGGAACACCAATGACTGGGCACCATTCCTCCCAGGAACACCAATGACTGGGCACCATTCCTCCCAGGAACACCAATGACTGGGCACCATTCCTCCCAGGAACACCAATGACTGGGCACCATTCCTCCCAGGAACACCAATGACTGGGCACCATTCCTCCCAGGAACACCAATGACTGGGCACCATTCCTCCCAGGAACACCAATGACTGGGCACCATTCCTCCCAGGAACACCAATGACTGGGCACCATTCCTCCCAGGAACACCAATGACTGGGCACCATTCCTCCCAGGAACACCAATGACTGGGCACCATTCCTCCCAGGAACACCAATGACTGGGCACCATTCCTCCCAGGAACACCAATGACTGGGCACCATTCCTCCCAGGAACACCAATGACTGGGCACCATTCCTCCCAGGAACACCAATGACTGGGCACCATTCCTCCCAGGAACACCAATGACTGGGCACCATTCCTCCCAGGAACACCAATGACGGGGCACAATTTTCCTCCCCCCCCCACCAGCAACATCAATGACGGGGCACTACCCCCCCCCCCAGCAACACCAATGACGGGGCACCATTCCCCCCAGGAACACCAATGACGGGGCACCATTCCCCCCAGGAACACCAATGACAGCGCACTATCCCCCCCTTTTCCATGAACACCAATGATGGGGCACTATCTCCCCCCTCCTCACAGAGATACTAAAATTAATGTTATGCCAGGTTCACTCACTGTATTAGAAAAAGTAAGCCGCTACCTTTTTATATGGCAGCTCGGCGCTCATGGTCTCTCTCTTTCTCTCTCCTCGAGGCAGCTGGCGGGGCTGAGAATACCCCGCTGATGTCAGCGAGGAGAGAGGCAGACATGCCAGGTCACATGAGCGCCCCATGAGAATACAGCGGCACCTGGTTGTACGGGACTCGGCCAGAGGCGGGACTGGCAGGGAGGAAGATGCACGCTGTTAGCAGACCAACTAATCGATTAATCCTTTCAGCCCTATTGCATTCATCAGCCAGGAAGCTGCGCATGGGACGTACTTAGACATTCCAATATGACAATGATCCAAAACACAAGGCCAAGTCGACCTGTCATTGGCTACAGCAGAATAAAGTGAAGGTTCTGGAGTGGCCATTTCAGTCGCCTGACCTCGATATCCTTGAGCCGCTCTGGGTTGATCTCAAACATGCAGTTCGTGCAAGACGACCCAAGGATTTACAGGAACTGGAGGCTTTTTGCCAAGAGGAATGGGCAGCTTTACCATCTGAGAAGATAAAGAGCCTCATCCACAAATACCACAAAAAACTTCAAGCTGTCATTGATGTTAAAGGGGGCAATACATGGTATTAAGGACTGGGGTATGTAAACTTTTGATCAGGGTAATTTGGGTAGTTTTTGTTGCCATTATGATTTAAAAAGAGTAAACACAGTTGATTTAATAATAAATGGCTTCAGCCAAAGACTAACCATGAGTGAAAAAACTTTTTTTGTGTTATCATTCATATTCTCTGAAAAATGGCCAAGAACTCATAAGTTCTGCCAGGGTGTGTAAACTTATGAACACAACTGTATATTCTTTTATAACTTTTTCAGAGTTCTGCCTGTTACAAGCGGGCACTGTGTGCAGCAAGGCTTTTTTCATGTAATGGATTAGAGGTGCGCATCTTCACTGGGTTCACAATTCGATTACTAATATGTCAACAATTCGATTTGATATCCCGATTACTGTCCATTGTTTTCTTTAAAAAAATTCAAGCAGTCAGAGCTCCTCCCCCGAACCCCCCCCCCCCCCCCCCCCTTTTTTTTTTTTTTTAAATTTTTTTTTTATTTTATCTGTCCTTTAAAACTCCCTGCGTGTAGCAAAGTCTAAACACAGCAGACAGCAACTTAAAGGGGTTTTAAAGGCAGAAGGTTTTTTATCCTTATGCATTTAAGATCTAAAGCCTTCTGTGTGCAGCAGCTACCCCCTACTACTTACCTGAGGTACCTCTCTGTCCAGCGATGTCCACGAATGTCTCAGCCGTCTGAGATTCTCCCCCTGATTTGGCTGAGACACAACAGCATCGCCATTGGCTCAGGCTGCTGTCAATCAAAGTCAGTTAGCCAATCATGGGAGAGAGGGGTCGGGGCTCCGTGTCTGAATGAACACAAGGAGCTGTGACTCGGCTCGGTTGCCCCTATAGCAAGCTGCTTGCTGTGGGGGCACTGAACACGGGAGAGAGGGGCCAGGAGCAGCGATGAGGCACCCAAGAAGAGGAGGATCTGGGCTGCTCTGTGCAAATCCACTGCAACAGAGCAGGTAAGTATGACATGTTTGTTATTTTTATAGGGAAAAAAACGAGAATTTACAATAATTTTAAAGGGGAACTCTAGGTCTCCCCCCCCCCCCCCCCCCCAAAATACTAGAGGAGAGGGTCAGAGACTGCAGACCTGCTACAGGAGAGGGTCAGAGACTGCAGACCTGCTACAGGAGGCAGTTAGCAGGTAAGTATGATATCCTTCCTTTTTTTTTTTTTTTAAAGAAAAAATAATACCCTTTAGTATCACTTTAACAAATCGCACTATAAGAATAAAAAAAGGTACATATTCTCCTGGAAGTACAGTATATACACTGCAGGCGGGAAAATATTTGCAGCTAAAGGTAAATGTATTGCTAATGGGTAGATATACTATTGGGTTATTTGCTGCTGGAGATAAATATGTTGCTGATAGAGAAATGCAATGCTAGATAAAATAGAAAACTGACAGTTCTGCACCTACTTGCTATTGCTACCATATGCTTGGGTAAATGACAGTTAATTTATAGCCATTGGTAAATAGAAAAAAAGAGACCTGTGGGAGGTTACTGTCCTTAGTACCCCATGAGAGTGTGAGGAGGACTGAGGACAAGCGCATCCAGGAGTCGGGGGCGCTCGCTTGGGTCTCCCCCAGCAGTCTGCAACACGACGATGCTGGGGATGATGTCAGTGGCAGGTAGGCGGGGCGGGAAAAAAGGGCACGACTAACGCCCACGGCTCCTCTTTCAAAGCGCTCCTCTTGCTGTGAGGAGAGGCGCTGTGCGCCGTGTGACGTCATCCACCAAACTATTTAGCCAGTCGTAGCATTGATGCAGAATCGTGGACAGCTGAATTGCGATTCATCGATGCTACGATTATATTCAGCACCCCTATAGTGGACCTTAAGGTGTCTGACATACTGTAATCAAGGTGTGCTTCATACAGAAGGGAACCTATATGCAAGTGCATACCCTGCCAAGTGGCTGTATAGTATGGCTTAAAACTCTAAGGTAAGCTAGCCCTGCTCGTTAGAGCTTACAATCTGTTTACATCTTCATCTCCTGCAAGAGGAAGTAAACAGGGACGGCTTACAGAAACTGATCACTGTAATTAGCCAATCTGAGTCTATCACAGAAATCAGGTGACCCGGCACCGGTAGTCCTGCATCCTGATCGTTTGTACAAAACCCAGGGCTCTCGGTGAGAACCTGGTCTTTGTGCTGGGAGCATGCTGTGCTGCGTGCTTCCAGCACAAAGAGAGGTACACATATATGTGGCCCCACGGAAAAAAGCCCAGGCCACATGTATACATACCATCAGCGGTAAGGGGTTAGTTCGTTTTTTGGGGGGTTTTTTATTAACTTTATTGCTATCAAAAGGGATAAACGACATCCCTTGTGATGGCATGGGCAGTAACAGGTCCTTCTTATGGAGATATCCGAGGTCTATTAGACTCCAGATCTCTCCTCTGCTCTCAAAAGCACCTAATCAATCCAAGATCGGTTTGATCAGATGCAGTTACAAACTGGCAATGGCTTGTAATTAACAAACCGATACTGGAAGTGACAAAATGCTTCTAGTTTCATAGACCATAGAAATAATCAGGGGACCTCCTTCATCTCTATAATAAGCCAGCGAAACAGAGTCCTGGGCTCCCTGGTGGAAGGGGGAGCCCAGGAAAGCAATGGATGGCGGTGGAAGGAGGGGGATCCCCTTCCACCACATGTAAAAGCAATCCAATGGCTCTACAGGTACACGGATAGCTTTCACATTATCCAGCAACACCAGCTAAAAAATATATATATATATATATATATATATATATATATATATATATATATATATATATATATATATATATATATATATATATATATATATATATATATATATATATATATATATTACTGGGGCCATGGCTGCAGCCATGACCCTGGTTTAACGACTCAAAATCGGGAAGGGGTTAAGGAGACATTAGAGTACTCCTTTAAAGCTAGTTAAACACAAATAGTGTTCAGTTACTATAGCTTCTTCTACAGCCTCTGCATTCAGATCCATAACGTGTTTGCATCCTAATAACCAAAAACATTTGGTAGCAGGAACCACATGCGTCATAGCGAGTCACTGTACACATGTAAATGTTAGCACCGGTTACATGCATACAGTTTATAGACCAGATTTTACATAGGATCTGCAGCACAGTCTTATAAAATCCTTTTCTTTCACAATGCTCATACAGAGATGAATGAGAGCGTTTGCGGTGTTTTGTTTTTTCCCTTTTCGTCATTTCAGGACAGCCACAATAGAGAGAGATAGTCTCCTCCCCTTCCTCTGGAAACACTGCGCCAGCCCATAAATTCTCTCCTCCCCTGCCGGACCTCAGTTATTAGTGTTTCCTCCGGTGGGGAGACACTGTGCAGAGGAACCAGGCCGGGTGCAGTCAGGGAGATTGTGGCCTTCTAAAGAGAACATCCATAGGGAAGCAGGGGCTTCCAGGATAAAAAGTGGCGGTACATACCGCAGCTGAAGCCACCCCTTCCTTGCCGAGCGCGGCATCAGGTCGTGGGGGACCCCTATCGCGTCCACAGGGCCGCAGCATGGAGACAGTCGGCTCTCCCTGTACTTTGTACAGGCCGCAAACTTTGGAACCAGCGGGCCGGACGACGGGTGACGTCATTTCCGGCGGGGGGCGGACGCTTTCCCTTTGACCCGCGACTTCCGGTTCCGGGTCGCGGTGCTGATAGGGGGCCGGGCTCAGGCTGGAGTGAGTCGCTACACGTGGAGACAGTGTGAGACTCTACACAGGCAACCACCTGCAGTCATGTCTGAGGCAGATGCTGCAACTCATACGGACGCTATCTCCAGCCTTCCAAAGGTAAGAGTTCCCTGGGGAAGGGTCCTCTCTATCTAAGGATTGTTCTCCCTCATGTATGGTTCCTTACTTAGAGGGGGGGCAGGCCCCCTGGGTGGTCAGGGGGTGGGGGGTGTGCGCAGTTCCCTTAAAGTGGTTCTGGTACACTCCCAGGGTTGTTTCCACTTAAATATGCTGAATGTAATATGTGGTTTTTGTATGTAATTTCAGAAATCTACAGAAAAAACAAAGTCCACGCATGTCTCTAAAAGGAAGTGTGCCTCTTGCAGAGACAGTTTAGGGGAAGCATGGACAAAAGTTTTGTGTAAAGAATGCATAGACTCCCTGGTTAAGGAAAGGGAATCTGAACAGCAGTCTGGTTTGGCAGCTTCTGTGAAGGAACTGTCATCCACCTTTTCATCCTTTAAAACGTTTTTTGAGACGTTTCAGCTTCCCTCTATACCCATTCAGCAGGATACAACCCCACCTCATGCTCAGGGCTCTGCACCTGCCAGATCTACTAATTTAGTTATGGCAGAGGAAATGTCAGGCCCTTCCGGGGTGGAGCTGAGGCAACCGGACAGTGGCACATCTGACTCCCATGAGGAGTCAGAAGGGGAAGACCAGGACGGGGAGTCCAGGAAAATCTCCAGGTATAAATTGTCCCTGGATGAGGTGGAAGACCTCTTAGGGGCAATATATACAACCCTCGGTATACACGAGGATAAAAAACCCCTATCTCTCCATGACCTTATGTATAAGGGCTTGGGAGATCAAAAAAGAAAAGTTTTTCCAGTACATGACGTTCTGGTGGAAACAATTAAAAAGGAGTGGCAGGATCCTGAGAGGAAACCCTTTTTTTCTAGCTCCCTTAAAAGAAGGTTCCCGTTTTCAGAGGATCCAGCGTCCATTTGGAATAAAAATCCCAAATTGGACGCCGCCTTCTCTCAGGTCTCTAGACACACAGACCTGGCATTTGAGGATATGGGGGCCTTGTCGGATGTCATGGACAAGAGGATAGACTCACTTCTAAAAAAGATGTGGGACTCAACTGTGGGTAATTTAAAGCCAGAAATGGCTGTTACTGTGGTAGCCCGCAATTTAGAACATTGGCTTTTCCAGATTCAGGAGCATATTGAAGCTGGCACAGCCAAGGAAACTATCCTAGCTTCATTCCCCACAATTCTGCGAGGAATTGCATACATTGCAGACGCCTCGGCAGAGTCAGTCCGTATGTCGGCCAGATCAGCGGCGCTGGCAAATTCGGCCAGAAGAGCGCTCTGGCTGAAAACTTGGCCGGGGGACACCGCCTCCAAGGTCAAATTGTGCGGGATACCCCTGACAGGTGATCTACTCTTTGGCCCTGGGTTAGAGACGGTCTTAGACCGTACAGCGGACAAAAAGAAGTCCTTTCCGCTTAAACGGAAGGCCCCAGCTCAGACAAGGAAGGGATTTCGTCCGAAAAAAGGCAAGGAATCTCCAAAACAAGGGAAGAAAACTTGGGGCCAAAGAGGTAAGGGCAGAGGAGGGGCGATTTTTCGCCCTCCTGAGAAAACCCGTAAAGATCAATGACTCTCTAGGGACGGTGGGAGGAAGACTGGGGGCCTTTCTTCCACAGTGGGAGACCCTCTCTCCCAATCGATTTATCCTGGGGATCATAAGAAGGGGGTATCTCCTGGAATTCTCAAAGCCCCCCCCCCCCGCAGAGGTTCCTGGTTACGCAGCTTTCCACCTGCAGAGCAAAGGCCGAAGCTTTGGTCGACGCTCTGAAAGAACTGGAGTTTCAGAACGTAGTTTGCAGAGTACCAAAGGGGCAGGAAGGAGAGGGGTTCTATTCCCACGTATTTGTGGTGAAAAAACCCTCAGGGAAATTCAGATTGATTCTGAATTTAAAACCCTTAAACAGGTCAATTTGCTACAGAAGATTCCGCATGGAATCAATTTTTACGGTCAGGGCCCTGCTGCCACACAACTGCTACATGGTGTCTCTGGACCTCAGGGACGCGTATCTACACGTCCCTATCGCAGAAACTTCCCAAAAGTTTCTCCGGTTAGCAATAGACCTGAAAGGTACAATACTGCATCTACAGTTTCAAGCACTACCTTTCGGGCTATCCTCCTCGCCCCGCATATTCACAAAGGTACTGGCAGAGGCCTTGGCCTTCCTGCGACTCCAGGGGGTGTCAGTCATAGCCTATCTGGACGACCTGCTCCTATTTGCAGTATCCCCAGAACAGTTGATCAAGGACCTCGATCTAACAAAGAGGGTACTAACAGGGTTGGGATGGCTGCTGAACTTAGAAAAGTCCAGTCTCATTCCCTCACAGCGCATTGTGTACCTGGGATACCTGCTGGACACTACGCTTTTGAGGGTTTTCCTTCCAAGGGAAAAGATTCTAAAGCTGGACAGAGCGGTTTTCTCCCTCCAGTGCAACCAGCTGGTGTCAAAAAGGTCCATAATGTCTACGTTAGGCCTTCTAACGTCTACTCTTCCAGCAGTGCAGTGGGCAGGATTACATTTTCGTCCCCTGCAGTCTTATGTACTAAGAGTATGGGACCACAGTCAGAGGGATCTAGACACCTTAGTACAGGTTCCCCATCAAATAAAGAGATCTCTTTGGTGGTGGAGGAAGGAAGTGAACTTGTCACAGGGACGTCTGTGGCTTATCCCAGTCCCGCAGATCATAACCACGGACGCAAGTGGCAAAGGTTGGGGGGCACATTTGGGATCCCTTCTAGCGCAGGGCACATGGAAGGGCGACGAACTGCAAAGATCTTCCAACTGGAAAGAGCTGAGGGCAGTGGGCCTAGCCCTCAGATTTTTCAAGAAGGAACTCCAGGGCCACCATATACAGGTACGGTCGGACAACTCATCCACCGTGGCCTATATAAACAAGCAGGGAGGCACCAGGAGCGGAAGTCTGTTGGCCCTAGCAAAGGATATTCTAAGCTGGGCCGAGTCCAACACTCTCTCACTCTCAGCGGTTTTTTTGAGAGGGGAGAGAAATATAATCGCAGATTTCCTCAGCCGAAGGAGTCTAAAGGAGGGAGATTGGGCCCTCAACCAGGAGGTCTTCAATCTCATATCCGAGAAATGGGGACCCCCGGAAGTGGATCTTTTCGCTTCAAAAGACAACGTGAAAACCCCCTGGTTTTTTCTCCCTAAATGCAGGGGAAGGAGCACTGGGGGTGGACGCATTGTCTCAGAATTGGCATTTCAGGACATGCTACGCCTTCCCTCCTCCGGTGCTATTACCGGCGGTTCTGAGGAAGTTTCAACTAGAGAGCACCTCTCTCATTCTAGTAGCTCCACATTGGCCGAAAAGGGCATGGTTTTCAATCCTCAGTCAGTTGGCAGCGGAGCCGCCCCTGTTCCTTCCACCTCGAAAGGATCTTCTGTCGCAGGGTCCAGTCCTCTGCCCACAGGTGCAGCAGTGGAAATTAGCGGCCTGGCTACTGAGGAGGGTATATTAAAATCTAAGGGATTTTCAGAGAGCTTAATCTCCACCCTCCTCAGCAGTAGGAAAAAGGAGACACGTAAGATTTACAAAAAGGTCTGGCTCCTTTTCAACAGATGGTGCATGGAAAACTCCTTCTCGGTGCAGAGTCCCGTAGCTGTGTTGGAGTTTCTGCAGTGTGGAGCGGACAAGGGTTTATCCGTAGGCACCCTTAAAAGTCAGGTTTCAGCACTTAGTGTTTATCTGGAGAAGTCTCTGGCTACCAATCCATGGGTGGTCAGATTCTTTAGGGCACTGTCAAGACAGAGACCTACCCGAGGTCCACCTTTTCCCGGGTGGGATCTATCTCTGGTTTTACAGACCCTTACGGGTATTCCCTTTTGAGCCATTGGACAAGTGCCTGTTAAGGGAGCTTACTCTAAAAACAGTATTTTTAGTAGCAGTGACAACTGCCAGGAGAGTCAGCGAAATTGAGGCGTTATCAATTAGACCTCCTTTTTGTGTTATTTTGCCAGACAGGATAGTCCTTAAGACTGATCCAGCTTTTTTGCCTAAAGTGGCGTCAGGCTTTCACAGAAGCCAGGAAATAGTCCTACCCTCGTTTTGTCCCAATCCTTCAGGTGAAAGGGAACTAAAATTTCATTTTTTAGATGTGAGGAGGTGTATCCTACAATACCTAGAGATGACTAAAATAATAAGGAAGTCTGATTCTCTATTTATTTTGTTTTCTGGGGCCAGAAAGGGTCTCAGAGCGTCCCGACGCACGATTGCCAGATGGCTTAGATTAGCTATTGGGCAGGCATATTCTTTAGCAGGGAAGGAGATCCCTAGAGGCATAAAGGCACACTCTACCAGAGCAGTGGCAACTTCCCAGGCAGAGAAGGCTGGAGCAACGCCAGAGCAAATATGCAAGGCAGCGACATGGTCCAGCTACTCCACTTTTGTTAGACATTACAGAGTGGACCTGGTGGCGGCAGGTGAGCAGTCTTTTGGGCGAAAAGTTCTGCAAGCTGTAGTCCCACCCTAATTGGTAAGTGCTCGATTATCCTCTCTATTGTGGCTGTCCTGAAATGACGAAAAGGGAAAATTAAAGTTATGTACCGGTAACGTCTTTTCCTGTAGTCTTTCAGGACAGCCCTAGTTACAGCCCTAGCCCTAAGCTTGGGGGGGTCTTATTCAAGACCGGAACGCAATATGATAATGATATTGATTGGTATGTTATTAATGTGTTCTTGTGTCTCCCCAGCTGGCCGGAGGTGCTCTTCAAAAAACTGAGGTCCGGCAGGGGAGGAGAGAATTTATGGGCTGGCGCAGTGTTTCCAGAGGAAGGGGAGGAGACTATCTCTCTCTATTGTGGCTGTCCTGAAAGACTACAGGAAAAGACGTTATCGGTACGTAACTTTAATTTTTTTTGTTTTTTTAACTGTAGTGATCTGGGCAGTTTTACTTCAACAGATTTACAGGATAAATGATGAGTTAAAGCAAATCCTTGCTCCAAAATAATTCAATTTCACTAGGTTGCAGTCACTTTTTTTTTTTTTTTTTTTTTTTAATAGGTTTGTGTTTTGACAAGCAGCATGTTAAACTGTTGGACAATTTGAGATGGCCCTATAGTTTGATGCTATAGTTGTCCAAGTTATCATCACAACATTTTGAATATCTAAATATTGCAATTAGGATTATCAGTAGCTCCCTAGCAAATTTAGTGTGCATCATCTCTTGTATTAACTATTCAGTTATATTATTACTTGTGATGACGTCCTACTGCAGGTGTTTGTAAGCTTTGATCCAAAGTCTGTTTTGTGCAGCAGCTTCTCGTCATTTCCCTCTTGTGTTATTGGACGACTAGAAATCCCAGGATTTCCCAGCCTTTGTTTCCTGTCCTGGTGTTGAATTGTGTGCGAAATCATGGGCGTATTTTAAAGACCTCAGATTAGCAGTTAGTTACCTCTCCAGGCTTCTGAAACTTGTTTTGAAATACAAAAAAGAGAATCTTAGTGGCCCACTTTTGGCCAAAATTGGCTTGGAATGCATTCCAGGGAAGATCTTGTCATTCACGGCCAAGTTTTTTACCCTTGGGTACAAACCTTGAAGTTGTAATTTTGGTAAAAGTAAAGCATTAAAGCCCTTTTTTCCTGCAGAAAGCAAGTCACCTAGAGCCATCTTTGGCAAAGCTTAGAACTTCTTTCCTTCCTGGATAGCTAAAAAGGATAAGGATAAAGAGTTATCCATAGAAAAACCTCACATCTTAGAGTTTCTGCAAGGCAGCTAAGATCAAGGTCCCTATCTGCACACTGAAAGTAAAAGTCGCTGCTTCGTGTCTTTTTTGCAAAGAAGACTAACTATAGAACCTCGTGTTTCCAGATTCTTTAAAGGCTCTTTCATGGGTCAGGCCCATTACAGTAAGGCTTACTGGTCATTTCTCCTTTTGAAGCTATGAACTCTTTGCAATTCCCTTCTATTAAAACAGCTCTACTGGTGGCTATTGCTTGGGCTTGGCGCATTAGTGAGATCTAAGTCTTCTCTATCAAGGAATCCTTTTTTCCATAGAATAGTTATCAAGACTTACTCAAGGTTGTTATTTAAAGTACAACCTGATCACGGATGTGGAAATACGGGGCAATTTAGGAAACAGCGATCACAGGTCAATTGGCTTCACTATAAATCACACAAATAGGAAACATAAGGGAAATGCAATGAGCCAACTTCCATAAACTACGAACCTTGCTAGAAGGCATGAATTGGGATAAAATCTTAGGAACAAAGAACATGGAGGAGAGATGGGTTTTGCTTAAAGAGCATATTGAATAAGGGCATTAGCCAATGTATCCCATTGGGTAATAAATTAAGTCGGGCTACTGTACCTTCACTTGACCACAGACGGCGGTTGCTCATCTTCTGTCATTTACTACAGCTTTTGTCCTTTAGGCTCGATTCACACCTATGCATGTTGCTTTTGAGCGTTTTTGGAGGTTTTTTTTTCATGCTTGCCACGTTTTTGAGCCGCGTTTTTGCCGCGATTTGCGTTTTGCGTTTTTATTTTTTTTTTTTTTTACATTTTTTTTTAGTCTTAAAAAAATTTAAAAAAAAAATAAAAAAATAAAAAAAAATAAAACGGCAAAAACGCATCAAAAACGCACCAAAAACGCTGCAAAAACGGTGCACTTGCGTTTTTGATGCTTGTCCATTGAATTCTATTACATGCAAAACGCTGCATTTTGCATGAAAAAAAGTCCCTGACCCTTTCCAAAAATGCAGAGAAACAAAAAGGCATTGATGTGAACATGTTCCATAGGAACCCATGTTAAAAAAATTCCCGTGCATTTCTGCAAAATGCATCAAAAAACGCGCTAGTGTGAATGGAGCCTCAAAGGTGATTAGCTATTTGAGTCAAACACTCCTTTTTTTTTTTTTTTTTTTTTTTACACCATTGGACCTTGCTGGTTATTGTTACAACAATTTTTATATTGACACCAGTTCACTCATTCTGCCGGTGTAGATAAGTATCTAATGTTGTGTGTCTATCACCTCCCTCTGGTGGTGACACTTATTAGCCATACCTGGTTTTGACTACACGCCTGAACTTAGCCTATGATACGCAAGCTCCTGAAGAAGCGCACCCATGCGCGTAACATGTAGAGCGATTCTCTGAGCAACCTCTGAATACGGCTCAACCTCTCCACGTATCCAAACAACCATTGAAAACAAAATCACTCTACGTACTTCAAATCTTTGTGCTTGTTATGTGGTATATATTTTATATATAATATAATATAATATATATACATTTTATATATAATATATTATATATATATTTTATATGTTGTGTTTTTTGTTTTGTTTTTTTAATTTGTTTTTATACAATAGTTTTAAACTTTATCCTATTAAGAAATAAAATTTTACCAACTTTTTTACCCAATATACACGTGTGCCTATAAAGTCCATGTTTCTACTCCTAATTCTTTCAGTCAAATAATTGCCAGACCTTGTTCCTAATTTTTACTGACTGGAATGGTACCAGCTGATTGGAGAAAAGCCAATGTAGGGCCCAAAATACATCCCTGGGAATTACAGACCAGCTCAGTTTTCCTGTCCATGTAGATGCAATTCCATCAACTCCAACAGACCTTATTTTATAGATTTAAAATTTGAGGTACAGTATCAAATGCTTTAGCAATATCAGGATAAATTGCACCCCCTTGACTTTTACCATCCAATTTCTTACTTCCTCATAGAAAGATATCAAGTGGATATGACAAGAAAGGTCTTTTAAAAAAACATGCTGGTTGTCACTGATATCTTTCAACTTAAAAGGGTTTCTGGATAGGTTTTGTTACCATTGCCTTAAATACCTTCCATAGTATTGACTGGTCTTTGGTTTCCTAGTATACAGTTCTATGCTGTTTTGTAAATTGGTACCACATTTGCTCTATGCCAATCAGTTGGTGCCATTCCAGTCAGTATAGTGTCTTTTTAAAAATTACTAAATAGCAGATTTGCTATAATTAAGCTACTGTAAGTTTCCTTAATGGAGAAGAAAAAAATATTTCAAATTATTTACACAGATATTTGCTTTGCAGTTATTAAAGGGAAAGGAAAAGGACTTGTCAAAGAAGTTCAGAAAGGCCCTGAAGTTTGCAAAGACCCATATATCTTGGCCACACATGCTATGGGGTTGAATATATACAAGTCTGGTTCAGATGTGCAGCTAAAGGACGATTCTCATTACCCAGAATGGTAAGTAAGTAGAACCTTTTCTGTGCAGCTTTTTGGGTTCCACTTTAACCTAACACATTTTGCCCTTTCCATATTTCTCACAGGCTTTTCCAACTAGATCTTGGTCCACCTAAACCTTTGGAAGATCTAAATCCAGATACTCCTCAGTACTGGAAACTGCTTAGAAAACTGCACATGTGGAGGAACAACCGTCTAGCCAAAGTGAAGAAATTCTGATCAACGAATGGTTCTGCTGTGTTGTTTTTGTGTTCTGCAGAGTATTGCTTGTTAGCAAGCTTATAAACAACTATCAAAAACTTTTCAATTAAATTATTTTTCTTAATATTATGTCCCATTAATTGTTGACAATGAGAACTTGCGTAAAAGTAAGCCTTTACACATTTCACTGACATTTGTCACAAGCAGACTGTGCATTGGCAGGAGGGTTCTCGCTCATTGCAGTAAGAACATTTTAAGGTCAGGTTCACACTGCTCCGACATGGAAGTCAGACGACTTCCGATTCGACTTTGCTCTGCGACTTCAGCGAATGGGATCCGACCATACCAGGCCCTTTGAGTCTGGTATGAATTTTAAGGGGGAACCCCACACCAAATAAAAAAAAAAGGTAAAAAAAAAAAAAACCTGTGGCACCCCCCCCAAAAAAAAAATCCATACCAGACCCTCTGAGCATGCAGGTCAGGAAAGGGGCTCATTCCCCCACCCCTGGACCATACCAGGCCACATGCCCTCATCATGGGAGGGGGTGGGTGCTTCTCCCTCTGGTGATGTGTTCTCCCTCCGCTGCTGTGTTCTCCTTCTGGTGATATTTTCTTCCTTCGGTCTTTTTCCTCCACTGCTGTGTTCTTCCTCTGGTCTTCTTCGCCGACGACCTGGTCCTCCGACGCTGGCTCCCACAGTTGTCAATTCTGATGACTGCCAGCTCTTATATAGCCATGGGTGGGGGCCATCCGGTGTCGTCACCAGGAGCCTCTGCCCCTTGTGATGTCACATCATGAAGGGTGGAGTCACCTGGTGACGTCACTGGATGGCCACGCCCTTATGGCTATATATGAACAGGCAGACCTCAGATGACACCGCAGTGGGACCCAGCGTCGGAGGAGGACCGAGGCAGCAGTGGAGAAGACCGGAGGGAGAAGACATCTCCGGAAGGAGAATGAAGACACGTTGAAGCTACGATGGGGGACTTTATTCGTTGTTAATAAAAAGACTTTGTCAAAAAACGTTTCTCTTGTTTTTTTTATTTTACACTACACTGCTTTTTTTGGGGGGTGAATGGGTAGTGGTACAATGTACCCCATACTCATTCACATGGGAGGGGTAGGATCTGGGGGTTTATTTAAAGGGGGCTTCCTTATTCTGATATGCCCCCTGCCCGCAAACCCCCACCAGGGTTGTCGGGAAGAAGCCCTTGTCCCCATCACCATAGGGACAAGGTGCTTTGGGGTGGGGGGGCGGCAGAGCACACCCCCCCCCCATATGTTGAGGGCATGTGGCATGGTATGGTCCAGGAGAAGGGGTGCTCGCTTGTCCCCCCCCCTTATAAACTGCCGGGCTGCATGCTCGGATAAGGGTCTGGTATGGATTGGGGGGGGGGGGGCCTCGCCGTGGCATTGTGCTCATGTCGGAACAAAGTAGTACAGGAACCTTTTTCAAAGTCTGACCAGTTAAGAAGGCTCTCATAGGGAACCATTCATTTTGACATGTCATGCGACTTGTGCTCCCAAAGTTGGAGCATATGTCAGACCAGTGTGAACCAGCCCTAACAAACTATAGGGTTGATTTACTAAAACTGGAGAGCGCAAAATCTGGTGCAGCTTTGT
This sequence comes from Lithobates septentrionalis, assembly GCA_037952835.1. Taxonomy (NCBI): domain Eukaryota; kingdom Metazoa; phylum Chordata; class Amphibia; order Anura; family Ranidae; genus Lithobates; species Lithobates septentrionalis. Next base: position 1,297,739 of record JBBDGP010001065.1, on the reverse strand, counting down.
ATAGAAATCAATCTGCTTCCAGATTTATTTATTTTTTTGTCAAAGCTTAATTCAACAAGCTGATGTTAGAAGCTGATTATCTACCATGCACAGCTTCACCAGATTTTGCAGTCTCCAGTTTTAGTAAATCAACCTCTGTGAGAATACCCCTGGTATTTACTGTTATATGTTGGCAGTGATTCAGACTTGTTGTCATAATCAAAGATGGGGGAATTTATCAAAACTGGAGCAGCCAAAATTTGGAGCTGCTTTGCATGGTAACCAATCTATTTCTATCTTTTATTTTCTTAACTGAAATATTTAGGGATAGAAGCTGATTGCCATGCGCAAGTTTTTGTGAATTCACAATTATCCTGATAGTTCGCTCCATATCACATCTTCCCTGAGAATGAAAGAATCAGGCATACAAAGATATGCTCAAAGTGCTAAGAATAGACACTGGGAATATCACTTACCTGGAGGAGGGCAGATCCAGTTAAAGAAACAGCTGAAGCACATATACAAATGGGACTGATTCACACAGAGCTAATATACCCGCTTGTTTTCCTGGTTTAACCACTTCAGCCCCGGAAGGATTTACCCCCTTCCTGACCAGAGCACTTTTTACAATTCGGCACTGCGTCGCTTTAACTGCTAATTGCGCGGTCATGCAATGCTCTACCCAAACGAAATTTGCGTCCTTTTCTTCCCACAAATAGAGCTTTCTTTTGATGGTATTTGATCACCTCTGCCGTTTTTATTTTTTGCGCTATAAACGGAAAAAGACTGAAAATTTTGAAAAAAAATGATATTTTCTACTTTTTGTTATAAAAAAAATCCAATAAACTAAATTTTAGTCATACATTTAGGCCAAAATGTATTCGGCCACATGTCTTTGGTAAAAAAAATGTCAATAAGCGTATATTTATTGGTTTGCGCAAAAGTTATAGCGTCTACAAACTAGGGTACATTTTCTGGAATTTACACAGCTTTTAGTTTATGACTGCCTATGTCATTTCTTGAGGTGCTAAAATGGCAGTAGACACCCCAAGGAAATTGCTGAGAGGCATGTTGAACCCATTGAATATTTTTTTTTTTTTTTGTCCCAAGTGATTGAATAATGACAAAAAAAAAAAAAAAAAAAATTTACAAAAAGTTGTCACTAAATGATATATTGCTCACACAGGCCATGGGCATATGTGGAATTGCACCCCAAAATACATTCAGCTGCTTCTCCTGAGTACGGGGATACCACATGTGTGGCACTTTTTGGGAGCCTAGCCGCGTACGGGGCCCCGAAAACCCAGCACCACCTTCAGGATTTCTAAGGGCATACATTTTTGATTTTACTCCTCACTACCCATCACAGTTTTGAAGGCCATAAAATGCCAAGATGGCACAAACCCCCCCCCAAATTACCCCATTTTGGAAAGTAGACACCCCAAGCTATTTGCTGAGAGGCATGGTGAGTATTTTGCAGCTCTCATTTGTTTTTGAAAATGAAGAAAGACCAGAAAAAAAAAATTTTTTTTTCTTTTTTCAATTTTCAAAACTTTGTGACAAAAAGTGAGGTCTGCAAAATACTCACTATACCTCTCAGCAAATAGCTTGGGGTGTCTACTTTCCAAAATGGGGTAATTTGGGGGGGGGGGTTTGTGCCACCTGGGCATTCCATGGCCTCCGAAACTGTGATAGGCAGTGAAGAGTGAAATCAAAAATTTACGGCCTTAGAAAGCCTGAAGGCGGTGCTTGGTTTTCGGGGTCCCGTGCGCGGCTAGGCTCCCAAAAAGTCCCACACATGTGGTATCCCCGTACTCAGGAGAAGCAACAGAATTTATTTTGGGGTGTAATTTCACATATTCCCATGGCACGTTTGAGCAATATAACATTTAGTGACAACTTTGTGCAAAAAAAAAAAAATAAATAAATAAATTTGTCTCTTTCCCGCTACTTGTGTCACAATATAAAATATTCCATGGACTCGACATGCCTCTCAGCAAATAGCTTGGGGTGTCTACTTTCCAAAATGGGGTCATTTGGGGGGGGTTTGAACTGTCCTGGCATTTTATGCACAACATTTAGAAGCTTATGTCACACATCACCCACTCTTCTAACCACTTGAAGACAAAGCCCTTTCTGACACTTTTTGATTACATGAAAAAATTATTTTTTTTTGCAAGAAAATTACTTTGAACCCCCAAACATTATATATTATTTTAAAGCAAATGCCCTACAGATTAAAATGGTGGGTGTTTCATTTTTTTTTTTTCACACAGTATTTGCGCAGCGATTTTCAAACGCATTTTTTGGGGAAAAAACACACTTTTTTAAATTTTAATGCACTAAAACACACTATATTGCCCAAATGTTTGATGAAATAAAAAAGATGATCTTAGGCCGAGTACATGGATACCAAACATGACATGCTTTAAAATTGCGCACAAACGTGCAGTGGCAACAAAATTAATACATTTTTAAAAGCCTTTAAAAGCCTTTACAGGTTACCACTTTAGATTTACAGAGGAGGTCTACTGCTAAAATTACTGCCCTCGATCTGACCTTCGCGGTGATACCTCACATGCATGGTGCAATTGCTGTTTACATTTGACGCCAGACCGCCGCTTGCGTTCGCCTTAGCGCGAGAGCAGGGGGGACAGGGGTGCTTTTTATTTATTTATTTTTTTTCTTTATTATTTTTTTGCTTTTTTATCTTATTTTTAAACTGTTCCTTTCATTTTTTTTTTTTAAATCATTTTTATTGTTATCTCAGGGAATGTAAATATCCCCTATGATAGCAATAGGTAGTGACAGGTACTCTTTTTTGAAAAAATTGGGGTCTATTAGACCCTAGATCTCTCCTCTGCCCTCAAAGCATCTGACCACACCAAGATCGGTGTGATAAAATGCTCCCCCAATTTCCCAATGGCGCTATTTACATCCGGCGAAATCTAAGTCATAAAATGCTCGTAGCTTCCGGTTTCTTAGGCCATAGAGATGTTTGGAGCCACTCTGGTCTCTGATCAGCTCTATGGTCAGCTGGCTGAATCACCGGCTGCATTCTCAGGTTCCCTGTTGAGACAGGTGAGCCAGAGAAAAACACGAAGACGGTGGGGGGGGGGCATTCCCTCCCACTGCTTGTAAAAGCAGTCTAGAGGCTAATTAGCCGCTAGGATTGCTTTTACATGAAAGCCGACCGCTGGCTGAAAAGAATGATACCAAGATGATACCTAAACCTGCAGGCATCATTCTGGTATAACCACTCAAAGTCGTGAATGGCGTACCTGAAGACAAAAAAATGGTTAACAATAAAGCACAGTAAACGGTAAAGTATAAAAAATTGCATACCTGAAAAGCAAACATGATAAAACATAATAACAATAAAAAATTGCAGAATAGAATACAGTAAAAAAAGAGCAGAACAATAGAGAGAGAGAATAGAGAGAGAGAACAATAAAACGACAACTATTTTTTTTTATTTTTGTTTGTGTTTGTTTTTTTTTTTTACACTTTTTTTTTGTAACTGTAACTTTTATAACTGTAACCGCTTCCAGGTTCGGGTCTCTCAAAATGCGATGGCATCTTGGGAGACCCTGTGAAAGTGTGCCTAGTCTGTGCAATGCTGCACCCTACGCTAATACTCAACTAGTGAATGGTAGCGTTCAAAACATTCACCAATGCAAAGACCAGGATTGTCAGGACAGGAGGGACAATAATAGTGAGTGTCACGCCTATATCCGCGCTTGCTGCAGACACAACATCTTTTTTGGGGGGGTTCGTTGGGTAGGGGGACTCGGGAGGACATAAAGAAAATGCCTCTCATGCAGCCGACTGCATTTGGTTGGGGATGTGAATGGGGGAAGTACGGGCGCTGCAGAAGCGGTGGGTTCCCAATTAGGATTGGCGAATGCAGCAGGAAGGGCACTATGGGCACGACGGGCCTGTGTTTGTCTTTTTGGTGGCAGCGGGACACTACTTGTGCTTGCCACCTCACCAGCTTGAACCGCACTTATGGGACTCGCCACGTCACCATGTGTTACTGCAGTGCTGGTTTGACTACGACCGGGGTGTACTAGGCCGCTGGTGCTTGCCAGTTCACCAAAACGCTACAAAAAAAAGTGACAGTGATCGATCGATACTGCACTTGGGTGGGCTGGACTGGGCTGGGCCGGGCGGAGGGGCAAAACGCAGGTGCTAGCAGGTATCTGGGCTGATCCCGCTAACACTGCGTTTTTGGGAACCCTAAACTGCTGGGGACGCCAGTATAGATCTGATCGGATCAGATATTGATGCGTTCAGATACTATACCACTAAGGGAGGTGTACGGTGCGTGCATGGGTGTTCGCGGTACTGGTGCTAATCTGACGCTGCCTAGGGCGACGCATATCACCGCCGGGCGATCAGGGGGCTAAACCTTTTTTCGGTAATAAATGGCGGGTGCCCTGACACTATAAAAAATAAACAAACTAACCAGCGTCACCCGTAACGGTTATACGGTGATCAGTGGTAAAAGGGTTAACTAGGGGGCCATCAAGGGGTTAAAACATTTATTAGATAGTATATGGGGGTCCCTGTCGCTATAAAACACTGACGGCGAACCTAAATATTTACGTCCCTAACTAGCGTCACCAGCGACACTAATACAGCGATCAGAAAAATGATCGCTTAGCGACACTGGCGACAGGGGGTGATCAAGGGGTTAAAACTTTATTAGGGGGGGGTAAGGGGGGTACCCTAGACCTACAGGGGGCTAAACTTTTATTTGGTAATAAACGGCGGGTGCCCTGACACTATAAAAAATAAACAAACTAACCAGCGTCACCCGTAACGGTTATACGGTGATCAGTGGTGAAAGGGTTAACTAGGGGGCAATCAAGGGGTTAAAACATTTATTCGGTAGTATATGGGGGTCCCTGTCGCTATAAAACACTGACGGCGAACCTAAATATTTACGTCCCTAACTAGCATCACCAGCGACACTAATACAGCGATCAGAAAAATGATCGCTTAGCGACACTGGTGACGGGGGGTGATCAAGGGGTTAAAACTTTATTAGGGGGGGTAAGGGGGGTACCCTAGACCTACAGGGGGGTAACAGTCACTACCCTAACACTGCTAACTGTCACAAACTGACACTATGCAGTAATCAGGAAAAAAAAAACAAAAAAAAAAAAAACCTGCTTGGTGTCAGTTTGTGACGGGGGGGGGGGTGATTGGGGGGGGATCGGGGGGCGATCGGGGGTGTAAGGTATGCCTGGCATGTTCTACTGTGTGTGTGTGAGTGTTGGTGCACTTACATGTCATCTCTCCTCGGCGCTGGAACGGAAACTCCCGAGCCGAGGAGAGATGACATCACATCCTCTGCCTCTGTGTACTATACAGAGGCAGGGGATGTTTGTCATTGGCTGGGAGCGATCGCGAGGGGGGGGCAACGATCGGATGGCCTCCCCCTCGTCTCCCATCGCTTCCAACCAAATGCCGACCGCAGCTGGCACCGGGGGGGGGTCCGATCGGACCCCCCACCCGCGGGAAGGCAATCACGTTTCAGGTACGTGATTTTGCCTGCCCGTGCCGCTCTGCTCACGTATATAGGCGTGAGGCGGTCGGCAAGTGGTTAACCACTCCAACCGCATCACCATACTACGTTGCTAACGCTATACGTATCAATACAAGAAGGTATTTAAAGTGGTTTATGAGTGGGTTAAGAGCAGTGAACTGAAGGTTTAAATATATGCAGAGGTAAGATCATAGTCTGGCATAAATTCCACATTTAGATTCCCTACCCCATTGGGTGAAAGAACATTATCCCCTGTTTTTTTTTGGGGTTTTTTCTTTCCTCCACTCGCCCCCTAAGCGGAACGGGCAGGAGGAATTGGATAGAACGAAGACTGGGGAAGCAAACAGGAGGGGCAAAAAGTAGAGGCATTATGAGTAAGGCAGTATCTAAATCCATAAAAGGGGGAGGGCCCAAATCCCTGAAGGACAAGGTTGTAGGCAGTACGATCAAAAAATTTATGTCCCAAGGAGCTAGCCCCAGGAATGTAGAGCAAGAGGGACAAGGAGGGTCAAAGATGGGGAGAAAAAGGGGAACAGAAAGGAAAACAGGAGAAAGGCTGGACCACTCAAGGGACGACTTAACAACTGAAAGCGAGTTGGAAATAAGCCGGACGGAGGAAAGAAGAGCTAATACCTAAATTCCATCAAAAGGAGAATTGAGTGAAATGCTCCAAAGGTTGGAAAATTCAATAAAATCTGAAATAAGTTTGTTGAGAGGAGACTTGGGAAGTCTGTTGGAAAGAGTGGAAATAACAGAGAAGAAAACGGATGAACAAGGTCAGGAGCTGTGCAACCTTAAAGAGCAAATAAAAATAGCCCTACAAAACCAGAAGAAAATTCTCTATAGAATAGAAGATCAAGAAAATTGAGATAGAAGGCAAAATATTAGACTTCACTCGGTCCCAGAAAAAAAAGGAGATCTGAGGAGTATTATTTTCACATTATTAGGTCCTCTCCATGATGGAGGAATAGAAGAATTCCCCAAAATAGAAAGGATACATCGGGTAGGAAGACAGTACAATATAGAGCCCTCTCGGCCGCGTGATATAATAATAAGATTTAGATTCTATGAAGAGAAAGCCGGAATTATATCTAAGATGAGAGGTAAACCACCTCTGCACTATGAAGGATCTGAGGTCCAGATATATACTGACCTGGCACCAGAAACACTAGCAAGAAGAAGACTTGAAACCCCTGTTGGAGCAGATGAGGGCTCAAAATATTAAATACAGTTGGGGGTTCCCTGTCTAGTGGGCTAAAGAGAGGGAAGATCAGCCAGACTCCGGTTCCCTGAAGAATTGAGAGACTTTTGTGATAAATTAGGCTTACAGGAACCAGAGTTGCCGGGCTGGACGGTAGAATAACAAAGAGAGGTTAAGCAGAGAAGAGAGGGAAATAGAAAAGAAAGAAGGAAAGAAGAAAAAGGAACGAAGAAGTGAAAATAATGGGACTCCGGTTAAGATGCTCTGGGGGGGTGCGGGGGGGTGGTATGTGCCGGCAGGGAGTGGGTCTCCGGATGGTAACCGGCCTACACCTTCCACAATTATCATCAAGTAGAGAGGTGTAAAAGGGCACACTCGAAGTCTCACCTTAAGATCAAGAGATATGGGAAGGTCTATGGTATCCATAGCCCTTAACGATCTGGAGGCCAGTATGTGGCCGGGGGAGGGGGGAAGTTACTTTGTGTAAAGTGTACAAAACAATGAAAAAACCCAGTTATAGATCAGAGGAGCAAGTCCTGTATAGGATCTTAGGGGAGAGTTGTCAGAATTAAATTTTTTGACTTATAATGTAAGGGGACTAAACACACCCACCAAAAGACATAAGATATTAGGAGAACTTAAGCAGTATGGGGCTGAGGTGGTCTTGCTTCAAGAGACCCACCTATCTCATATTTCAAATATCAAATTATGGTCCAACAATTTCCCAAACTGGTTTTACGGGGATACAATTACGAAGAGCGCAAGAGGGTTTGCAAAGGGAGTGCAATTTAAATTAGTAGAAAGGCTATTCGATACTGAGGAAAGATTTCTTTTTTTGAAAGGCTTTCTGGGGGAATTGGAATGTATGCTGGCAAATATATATGCCCCTAATAAGGACCTGATAAAATTTCTAAATAGTACGTTGGGTCTGATTTTCATGGGAGACCTGAACTTCTGCTTGGAACCAGAGGTGGATAGTATGTCGCATGCACTGGGGAAGAATAACGGGAAACTGAAAAAGATAAGACAGAAATTACATGCTTGTCAATTGGTGGATACATGGAGGATAATGATTTCTAAAATACAAGATTTTAAGTTTTACTCTCCAGTGCATGGGACGTACTCTAGGATAGATTATATTTTGATAGACCACAGCTATCTGGACAGGATAGTCGAATCTAAAATAGAGATAATCACTTTGTCGGACCATGCTCCAATAAGAATGAAAATGCGAGTCTCCAAGAACCAAAGATCTTCATTGACTTGGAGATTAAATGAAGATCTCCTACATGATGAAACAAACCTAAAGATTGTAGAAAAGGAATTAAAACAATATTTTCTAATTAATTAAACTGGAGAGATCTCGGGGTCCTCCTTATGGGAGGCCCATAAGGCTTATATCAGGAGGATCTTAATAAAAATAGGAGCAAGGAGAAAAAAAGAGAAAATGAAAAATCTTACTGAAGAAATTTTTAAAATAGAGCAAGAGCATAAAAAATGTAAAGGCCAAGATAGAGTGGTGTACCAGCAACTAGTTACGAAAAGAGATGAATTAAAAGATCTAATAGAACTAGAAACAAAAAAAATATTTTATAAGGTGGCTAAAGAAAGATATCAGTGGGGGAATAAGAACAGTAAACATCTAGCTAGAATGCTTTGGGAAAAAAAAATCTAGAAATTATATAAAAAAAAATTCAAAACAATAAAGGAGTAATGGTACATACAACAAAAGAAATAGGGGAATCTTTTAAAAATTACTATAAGGAACTATATTCAGTAGGAAATATCGGAGATCAGATAGGGGAGAAAAGAAATAAGATAATTGAATTTTTAAAAAAAGGCTAGACTTCCAAAGATCGCAGAAAACATTAAAGACAATTTAGAAAGTCCTATAACTGAGGATGAGATTAATAGAGCTTTAGCGGACTCCGCTCGGGGGAAAAGCCCCGGCCTTGATGGATTTACAACATACTATTATAAAAAATTTAAGGATATATTAGCGCCAAAGCTTTGTCATTTTATGAATGGCCTAGGCACTGACTTTGAGCTGAGTAGAGAGGCCTTGTCGGCCTCGATTACAGTCATTCCGAAAGAGGGGAAGGATGGTACGCTATGCTCTAGTTTCAGGCCAGGTTCATTGATAAACGCAGATGTTAAACTGTATGCTAAAGTATTAGCTAGCCGTTTGAAAGGGTTGATGGGCAGGTTGATACACCCGGATCAGGTAGGATTCACTCCAAGAAGAGAGGGGAGGGAAAATGGGGTGAGAACCCTACTCCAGAAGATAAAGTCAAAGGGGCCCCCAGGTCTACTCCTGTCGATCGATGCCGAGAAAGTGTTCGACAGGGTAGACTGGGGGTTCATGATACAAACCTTAAAAACTATGGGAGTGGGTCCGAGAATGATCGGGTGGATCAAGGTGTTATACAGTCACCCTACGGCATCGATAAAAATCAATGAATCCCCCTCAGCCTCCTTCAAAATGAAAAATGGGACGAGACAGGGATGTCCCCTTTGCTCTTTGTCTTATCCCTGGAACCATTGCTCTCAATAATTCAAAGTAATCCTGGTATTAGTGGATTTAAAGTAGGGGATGAGGAACACGAGCTTGCAGCATTTGCGGATGATGTGTTATTCTATATAACTAATCCCAGGATCACAATGCCCAAATTATTAAAAGTCCTAAAACAGTACGGTGAAGTATCAAACTTTAAAATTTAGCAAAATCTGAAATTTTAAATATTAACATAAGCAAAGATGAAGAGGAAAAGTTGAAAAAGGAATTTCAATTTGCTTGGAAGAAAGAAATATACCTGAGAATAAAACTAGCTAATTCACTGGAGAAGATTTATAAAATAAACTAGAAAATGCATTTCCTGGGGAAAATGCGTGGGAATGCTGAATAGCTGAATTGTCCCCATCAAAACTGCCCCATCATATTGCCACCATCAAAACTGCCCCATCAGAATTGCAGTACTTAGGGCTGATTATAGATACAGTCCAGAAAAGGTTATTTTTGCCCCAGGAAAGAATCAGTTCCTTAAAGGAACTGATTCGGTTGGTATTTATCTTTGCATGAGTTTATTGGGAAAAATGGTGGCGTATTTCGAGGCCGTTCCTTATGCGCAGTTTCATTTAAAACTGCTGCAAAACAGTATCCTGTCTCTAAACCCTGGACTTCCCGACGAGGGAAATAGTTTTCTTGGTTGCCATATCTTCTGCAAGGAGAGTATCAGAGTTGGCTGCTCTTTCCTGTAAAGAGCCATATTTGATTATTCATAAAGATAAGGTTGTATTGCGGCCTCATCCTAATTTTCTACAGAAGGTAGTGTCAGGTTTTCATTTAACTCAGGATATTGTTCTTCCTTTATTTTTTCCAGAACCTCGTTCTGTGGAAGAAAAGTCACTACATTCTCTTGATGTGATGAGAGCGGTCAAGGTCTATTTAAAAGCGACTGCTCAGATTCGTAAAACAGATGTTTTGTTTGTGTTGCCAGACGTTCCTAAAAGAGGACAGGTGGCGTCGAAATTTACCATTTCTAAATGGATTCGTCAAGTGATTGTTCAAGCTTATGGTTTAAAGAGGAAAATTCCTCCTTTTCATATTAAAGCGCACTCCACCAGGGCTGTTAGTGCTTCTTGGGCAGTGCATCACCAAGCCTCCATGGCTCAGATCTGCAAGGCCGCAACTTGGACTTCAATCCATACATTTACCAGATTCTATCAAGTAGATGTAAAAGGTCGTGAGGATATTGCCTTTCGGGCGCAGTGTACTGAAGGCTGCAATATAAGTCCTCTAGTCTCTTGGTGCCCTACTTTTGTTGTGTCTCCCTCCCTTCAGTTGGCATTGCTATGGGACATCTCACATAGTAACTACTATGGCTCTGTGTCCCCTGATTTATGAAAAGAAAATAGTATTTTTAAAACAGCTTACCTGTAAAAATCCTTTTCCTTGAAGTACATCAGGGGACACAAAGGGCCCTTCCTTCTTGGTATACGCGTGTATTGCTTTGCTACAAAACTGAGGTACTCCCAGTAGTGGGAGGGGTTATATAGGGAGTGCACTTTTTTACTATGGCTCTGTGTCCCCTGATGTACTTCAAAGAAAAGGATTTTACAGGTAAGCTGTTTTAAAAATCCTATTTTTCTAAGCCTGTAGACTTTATCCTACACAGTAGCCGTGTGTGGGGAACTGTGGCAAACGCTTCTGCAAAAAGCCCACTCCTTTTGTCTAAGCTTTTGCTTACCCCTTCATAAAAAAAAAAGATGTGTTTGACAACTTCTGGTTGTAAATGCAAAAGGTAAAAGGCTTTTACCTTAATGCATTCTCTGCATTGGGGACCTTTCAAATGTTTCTTCCTTAGCCCCTTTAACACTTACCTGAGCCCGATCTCCATCCATGGCTGTGCCTGTCTGCAGCAACTCTTCTCTCCTCTCTCTCTTATTTCACAGAAGACTCAGCAGCAGTAAAAGCCATTGACTCCTGCTGCTGTCAGTCAAAGCCTGAGAGGAGGGAGCCAGGGGGTGGGGATCGAGCCCGCATGTCAGCTCCCCATAGCTATGGGGTAGACGGAGAAAAGGAGGAGCAGACGGCTATGGTGGGGGAAACGGTTTTGTGAGGATTGTATTCTGTCAAAGGCAGGTTCTGGGTCTACTGCCTCTGTAAAAGAGTTGATGGCTTCTATGAAGGAGGTAGTGGCCTCTTTTCGGTCCTTTAACGACAGAGTAGCCGGGCTAGGTCCTTCCACTTTAAAGCCTGTGACTCAGGAGCCTTCAGTCTTAGCTAGATCTCTACCTCTCTTAGTATCAAAGACCGTTAGTTCACGTAATGTTTCTGACCCGGAAGGTGAAAATCCGGTATCTACGTCTGATGAGGAGTCTGCATCATGGGATGAGAATACTGGTAGCTCATCTAGGAATCTTTTTCCAGTTGAAGATATTGATGAACTATTAAAGTCAATATATACTTCTAAACAGATCGAGATGCCTTTAGCAAGCCCAGTCTGTTCAGGATAAGATGGAGAGAGGTCTACAAGGACGGAAAACTAGGTCTTTCCCTGTACATCATTCATTCAAGGACCTGATCCTTTCTGAATGGAAAGAACCTGAAGGAAGGTTGTTCCAGTCTAGAGGACATAACAGAAGGTTTCCGTTTCAGTTCAATTTTGAGGAGTTTTTTTTCAAATCTCCTAGATTAGATGCTCAAGACTTTGGAGTCCTTAAGGATCAGATGGATAGGAAGGCCGACTCTTTATTACATAAGGCCTGGGATGCCTCTGCTTTTTCTTTAAGGCCAGCTGTAACGTTCACTTGTGTTGCTAAAAATTTGGATGTGTGGGTTCAACGTCTGGATGACCTTCTCTCCTCTGACACCCCCATAGAGGAGATCAGGGATTCTCTACCCCTTATTGCCAAGTCCGTTGCTTTTTTGGCTGATGCGGAAGCAGATTATGTAAAATCTGTTGCCAGAACATCAGCACTCATTAACTCGGCTAGACGGGCCATCTGGCTGAAATCTTGGGAAGGTGATCTTCACTCCAAGAATAAACTTTGCAGCATACCCTTTGAGGGCAAGCTCTTATTCGGCTCTTCCTTAGAGGAAGTCCTAGTTCGTTCGTCGGAGAAGAGTAAACGGTTTCCGTCTTCTTGAAAGAATAAGTCCCAGAATAAGAGGCCTCTCGTGGAGGGAGATTGTCCCATTTGATCAAGGAATGGGCAGAGCAATACTTTTATCCTCCAGATAATAGAAAAAGGTTATAGGTTGGAATTCAAAAGCCCACCCCAGAGATTTTTCTTACCCATCTGCCAAGGGACCAAGAGAGACGGCAGGCTATGGTGAATCTGATTGCGATTTGGGAAAAGCCTTATTTCTCCGGTTCCGCAAGATGAAAAATTCTGAGGATTTTATTCTCACGTCTTTCTGGTAAGAAAGGCTTCCAGCGGGTTTCAGATGGTCATTAATTTAAGCGTCCTGAACAGATTCATAGTCTACAGATGATTCCGGATGGAAAACATTTATTCTGTCAGGAATCTGTTATTACCAGGAGAGTTCATGGTAACCCTAGATCTTCAGGACGCTTACCTTCATGTACCAATCTGCCAGAATCATCGCAAGTTCCTCAGATTTGCAGTTCTCATGGAGAACGGTCCAAAGTCATTGGCAGTTCAGAGCCCTCCCCTTTGGTCTCTCGGCAGCACCAAGGATTTTCACGAAAGTCGAGGCCGAAGTCATGGCCTATTTTCAAATACAGAGGGTATCGATCGTTCCATATTTAGACAATTTTTTGGTCCTAGAGAAAGAGAGCCTTGTTCAGGATCCGCAATTGATCTTACGAACCCTTTAGAAATTGGGGTGGAAGGTCAATCAGCAGAAGTCTTCCCTCCCAGAGCATGCCTATGAGTTACCTAATAGACACAGTTGCCCTTCCGGAAGAAAAGATTTTAAAGATTCTTCTCTCTGTGCAGAACTTCAGGTTGCTCTCACAGGCCTCCCTTTGTCAGATTATGCAGTTATTGGGCTTAATGCCTGAAGCCATTCCAGGGGTGCCATGGGCCCAATTGCATTCCAGGCCCCTTCAGGTGTTTCTTCTGCGTCATTGGGATCAAAGAAAAAGCTCTTTGAATCAGGATTTTCTCAATCTGTTCTGGTGGGAGCAACGGGAACAACTGTAGGGAGTGAAGGACTGGGCGCAGTATTCCCCAATGAAAATTACTATAGATGCCAGTCTGTGGGGATGGGGAGCTCACTCAGGGGACTGGCTGGTCCAGGGAGCCTGGCTGCCAGAGGAGGCATGCCAGTCATCGAATTTCAGAGAATTGTTAGCAGTGGGGAAGGCTTTAGTTGCTCTGGAGGAGAGGGTCAATTCAAAAGACCTGTTGATTTTTTCAGACAATGCCACGACCGTGGCGTACCTAAAGAAGCAAGGGGGCACTTGCTTAGATACTCTTCTATTGTTAAGCCAGCGGAATCTGACCAGGGCAGAGAACAATGTCTCTTCAGTCAGGGCGGTGCACATAAGTGGGACAGCGAATGTTCTGGCAGACTATCTGAGCAGAGTAAACATCAGTGTCAGCAGTTGGGAACTGTATCAAGACACGTTCCAGGAGATCATGTTAAGGTGGGGTATTCCTAGAGTGGATCTTTTTGCATCCAGTCTCGACAAGAAACTACCCGCTTTCTTCTCTCTGGAAAGAGAGACAGAGTCCTTAGGGACAGATGCGCTCTCTTACCCGTGGAACGCCACTCTAGCCTACGCCTTCCCTCCGTTTCCTCTCTTACCACTGGTAGTTTGGAAAATTGTTCAGGATCAAGCAGAAGTTATCCTGATTGCCCCTTGGTGGCCCAGGAGGAGTTGGTTCTCCTCACTCTCAATAGAACCCCCCTATCTCCATCAGGGGCCGGTACTCCATCCAAACCCTCGGACCTTCCATTTGATGGAGGCTGAGCGGCACATCCTACAGCTAAGGGGGTGTTCAGAGAAGGTTATTGAGACTATCCTGGACAGCCGTAAGTTAGTCACAAGAAAGATCTATGGGAAAGTTTGGAAGACTTTTGTTTCCTGGCAGAAGAAGACAGGAATGGATTATTTTTCTACTCCCTATATACTAGATTTTTTACAGAGGGGAGTGGAGAAGGGGCTTTCTGTCAGCATCCTTAATGCCGCATACACACGCTCGGACATTCTGACAACAAAATCCTGGATTTTTTTCCAACGGATGTTGGCTCAAACTTGTCCTGCATACACACGGTCGCAAAAAAGGTTGTCGGAAATTATGAACGTCAAGAACGCGGTGACGTACAGCGCATACGACGAGCCGAGAAAAATTAAGTTCAATAGCCAGTGCGGCTCTTCTGCTTGATTCCGAGCATGCGTGGAATTTTGTGCATCGGAATTGTCTACACACGCTCGGAATTTCCGACAATGGATTTTGATGTTGGAAAATTTGAGACTCAGCTTTTAAAATTTTGTTGTCTGAAATTCCGACAACAAATGTCCGATGGAGCCTACACATGGTCAGAATGTCCGACAACAAGCTCCCATCGAACATTTGTTGTCGGAAATTCTGAGCGTGTGTACGCGGCATAAGGGTTCAGGTTGCTGCCCTGTCTCGGTTTGCAGAAAGAAGACTAGCTGAGGACCCTTTGGTCAAGAGGTTCCTTTCAGCCAGAACTAGGTGTACACCCAGGGCTGTTAAACAGATTTCTCCCTGGGATTTGTCGTTCATATTAAATGCTATAACTAGGGCTCCTTTTGAGCCATTGCATGAGGACCCTCTGAAATTGATTTCCTTAAAGATTACCTTTCTTTTGGCTATAACGTCAGGGACAAGGATTTATGATCTAGAATCCCTTTCCTGTAAGGACCCTTTCCTGAGGATTTTAGAGGACAAGGTAGTAATTAGGCTTTCACAGGTCCCAGGAGCTAGATCTTCCTAGTTTTTGTTCCTCCCCTAAAAATGCAAAAGAGGAAAGATTTAATTTGGTCATAAAGAGATGCCTTCTGCATTATCTAGAAAGGTCTAGTGAGTTTAGAAGATCCTCCCAACTCTTATGCCCCGTACACACGGTCGGATTTTCCGATGGACAATGTCCGATCGGAGCGTGTTGTCGGAAATTCCGACCGTGTGTGGGCGCCATCGGACATTTTCCATCGGATTTTCCGACACACAAAGTTGGACAGCAGGAGATAAAATTTTCCGACAACAAAATCCGATCGCGTCAATTCCGACCGTGTGTGGCCTGTTCCGACTCACAAAGTGCCACGCATGCTCAGAAGAAATTCCGACACGGGACAGCTCGTTCTGGTAAACTTAGCGTTCGCAATGGATACAGCACTTTCGTCACGCTGCAATCTTAAAAATGGTTTAATACAGCGCACTCTCTTCTTCTTTATAATGTGACAAGAATTAAGTAGTTTTGCTGCTCATATTCACACACACTTCTCACAAACCTTTTATTTGTGTTTTTTTAGTGGGATTCCCTGAATATATTGTTATTAGTTGTCACATCTGACAGTTTTATATTTTTTTTATTTTTTTGGGGGATTTTAAGCCTTTTTTTTTCTTTAATGTTTGGATTTTTTTCAAGGCTGATCTTTGTTCAATGTTATTTTTATTTTTACTCCAGAATATTTTTGTGTGTGTTTTGTGTGTCAAGTTACCCCAACACCATTGATATCTTTTATTATTTAATCTCAAGGAGATTGTTTGTTGTTGGTGTCCCTTCATTTCACATTGTATATTTGAAATGTACCTGAATCCTCACAAACAAACTATCATTTTTGAAGTAAAACACATAGGAGAGTATAATTCAAAACAAAAATCCTTTATTAAGGGATCAGAACCAAACAAAGAGGAAGGCAACACTGGATCAACATGAGAAATTAGCAAATCCTAGGACCCCCACGGCAGACAACAATTCTTCAACATCAAAATTGGTGGCCTGAGGAGTCTATATATAAGGGAGGGCAGTCTGGTCCGGGATTCACAAAGATCCGGATAGCAGCAGATGACATGTATGTTCCCAGGCTGTGGTACCACAAGAGGCTGCATTTTTTGGCCGACCAGACTGAACCCAGGCCAATCACTGTCTGGTCTTCCTTCCACGCTTCCTTCCCGGCTGTGGCTGTGCAGTTGGAGATGTGGCAGGAGGAGGAGTAGGACCTGGAGGAGGAGGAGGACTGGGAGGACCTGGAGGAAGACTGGGGGGACCTGGAGGAGGACTGGGAGGACCTGGAGGAGAGGGAGGAGGAGGAGGAGGACCTGCAGGAGGAGGAGGAGGACCAACGCGAAGGTGTGTCTGAGGTGTAATTTGGCCCCTCATACCTTTCTCAAGAGCCTCCAATATGAGGGCCTCACACATGACTTTTTGGCCCTCCTCCATCCTCTGCATTTTATATGCTATGAAGGCAGCAATGTTCTCCTCCATGGTGTGGGGTGCTCCCAGGACCTCTGTAGCCCTCCAAAAGAATGCTATAGCAGCCTCCTCTAGGGTACTCCTCCTACTGCCACTTTCTGTTTTCAGGGGGGGGGTGGAGGGACCTGCAGATCAGCCAGCCGGCTCGGCCCGGCCACCTCCTGGCTGAGACTTCCCTGTGTATGAAAAAGGGACATGGTTTTAGTTTTTGCATCATCAATCACAATCCTAAATTAGTACTCCAAACTAACATCTAGTTAACATCATTGATTGGACAAGCAGAAATATTTAGAGGAATGCTATACCTGGCTCAATCTGGGCTCCTCCACATATCGCCTGGAAGGCCCAGGTTGGGCGTCAGAAGCCTCAGCCGGGGGGGAAGGAAGCGTGGAAGGAAGACTGGAGAGGGATGGCCTGGGTTCAGTCTGGCCTGCCAGAAAATGCAGCCTGTCGTAGTACAACATCCTGGGGACATAGATGTCATCTGCTGCTCCGGATCTCTGTGAATGCAGGACTTTCTTGCGCTCCCTCAGATATGTGCTCCTCAGGCCACCAATGAAGATCTTTAAATAGGTGATGTCTGCCGTGGGGATCACCTGCTTCACAATTACCAACAATTGCACCAGTGCTGCCTTCCTCTTTGCTTGGTTCTTGAAATGGGTGTGGGTAATCTCCCACAGACAGGGCAGCTCCCTTAGCATCTCTACGAATACTGACATGAAGTCATTGCCTTTCATTAAGATATCTGTGTTCACTGCAAGACACAACACAAGACAAAGCCTAATGTCAGACAAAACTCTCCTAATCTTGTTACAATATAGGCCTCAATCTAGAAGCAGTATAGGCACAAGTTTGTCTCTTACCTTCGTTCTTACGATCGGCGCGTCCAATGCTCCTTCCTCCGCACGCGTGTTACGCTTTATACACACTGCGCATGCGTGTAACTCCGCCCGCCCCTGATGTTCTTTCTATTCTATTCCCCGCCCCTTTTCGTTTGGCGCAGTGGGTGAAGAGCATGATGGCGGATATAGAGCAGGTGTGTGCTAATGATAGCAAGGAGGAGGAGGAAAGCCCGGATCCAGGCACGTCCCGATCCAGAAGGAGACGTTTTAAGGCCACAAATATGTCCTTTGGGGAGATGTTGGAGATGGTCGACATCATGAAGAAGTCCGACTATGACGGGAAGTATGGGCCTTACCCCCACCCCAACATCAGAAAGGCCAAAATCATTGCTAAAGTGGTCAAAAGCCTTCACAGGAATTTCGGGGTACGAAGATCTAAAGATCAGCTCAGGAAGCGGTGGTCGGATCTGAAATTAAGAGAGCCAGAGCAGTACCGAAAGATCCGGAGAGTGCTGCAAAAAAGTAAGTAGTTGTGCTGTGTTCATATTCTTTCTGTCTTTATTCCGTTCGTTCTGCTCCATATGCTTTTATTAATTGTTTCGTTTAAAAGGGCAACTTTAATGTTCATGGGCCCATTATTCGTTCGTATCAAACATTTTTCTTTCGGCCTCTAGAACACCATTGTTTAGGCCATATGCATTTTCACACATTTTTTGGGGCCTACTTGGATGCCAAATATTTGTTTGTGTAGATGGGTTTGTTACTAGAATGAAATGCCAACTAGATTGTGTGTAAGGAGAGGACACTGTGCAGCTGTTTTCACATCTGGACACTGGAGCACTAGTGTGGGACACAAGAACACCATTTTTATTAGGGGGCCACACAGGTGCTCCAGTGTATACTATAGGGGGGCTACATCTGTGAAGCTTGTACTAAACAGGTAAAGTATTGCAGCTTGACAAAGGGCAATAATAAAATTACATCTTGGAACTCGGCTAAAATTGACAATTGTACCCCACTTCCAAGCAATGTTTCCTATTTCTAGTTCTGCCATCAAATATCTGTGTGCTAATTATACCATTTTTGTTTTACATAGGGGAGAAAAGACTCGGAGGACACCCCTCATCCGAGGAGACCACAGACCCCCCACCTATGGAAGAAGGGGAACTAACACCAACCCAAGAAGAAGAGCAGGAGGAAGAAGAAGATGTGTTGGAGATTGGCACCACAACAGGTGAGTGTCTGCGACCATAGGCTCAGGTAAAAGAGATGGATGGTGGCAGATTTTTGAGACCTTTTTTTTTGTTCTTTATCTTTTTTTAGGTGATCGTGATGTGAGGGATAGAGAACGCTTTACTTCTGAAAGTGCCCTGATCCTGATCGGGGAGATCATGGGGTGTAATCTCGAATTGCACAACATACAGCAACAAATCAGTGATGTTATTAAAAAAAATAATAACATCATTGATGTTTTGGGGCGAATTTAAACCCCACAAAATCACTTGTTTTATTGTGGTCCAATCTTTGAAAATTTTTTTCTATGTTTTGAAAAGCCAAATTTGGAGGATGCACACAGTGTGCCAACATGTGCTATGTGCCATCATGGGAGATCAATGGACGCGTTTTGGGGGTGCAACCCCTTCCTCAATAATAAAGTAGCGTTGAGGAAGGGCTTGCTCCCCCAAAACACGTCCCTTGATCCCCCCTGATGGCAGATAGCACATGTTGACATTCGTAAATTGGTGTGCATCTTCCAAATTTGGCTTTCCCCCCATCTGAACGCTATATCAAACCCAGTTCCTAAATACTGATGTCTGATATAGCCTTCAGGTTTTACCTAATGTGAACTTTCAAGTTCAAGTTTTTTGGCTTTCTTGTTGGTTTTACACAGGCCTGTTTTATCTGAAATTGGTATTTGGATTTTTGATAATGCTACTGCAAAAATTGTTATACAACAAACATGTTGGTTTGTTTAAAAACCTTTGGTAAATGCACATGTGATTGTGCAGGTATAAAAAAGTGGCTTACTCAAAAATGTGTGGATTATTGTCTCAACACTACAATACAACACTTTTGGGGTGATGTAATTGCGGTTTTCTGCAAAAATGGGGGTTATTTCCTAAATACACTTTGCACTACAAGTGCAGGTTCAGTGTAGTTGCAAGTGCACTTGTAGTGAAATGTGTTTTTGCATTTAGGAAGTACCAGCCAACAGTGCTTTGTATAAGGTTACACAATCACGACATTTTCTGCACTCAACACATTTCTGTCAGGGTCAGCTAAAACAAACACAAGCAGTAAATGTCCACAAAGAATTTCTTTTGGTGGTTTTTTTATTTGAAAAAGGTTTCACAGATTGTCTGGCATATTGATAGCCCCCCTACCCGCAAAGAACTCCAGGTAGCGTAACCGGACATCACGGGCACTCAGGGAGGGCAAGCCAGGACGGCCACTTTCAAGCGCCGTCAGTGTTGATGGATTTTGCATTCCGGCCTCAGGCCCAACTGAGCCAGCATAGTTGGCTGAATGTTTTCTTAAAAAATTATGGAGAACACAGCAGGCAAGTATTATATGGTTCAGTTTATACTCCGCCATATGGATAGGTGTCAAAAATAATCGGAACCGGCTGGCCAGGATTCCAAATGTGTTCTCCACCACTCTTCGGGCTCTGGCCAGCCGGTAATTAAAAACCCTCTGTTCCGGGGTGAGGGTCCTCATCAGGAATGGCCGCATCAGGTGGTCCCCCAGCGCAAATGCTTCATCAGCAACGAACACAAATGGGAGACCTTCAACATTGTCCTCTGGAGGTGGCAAGTCCAAGCTGCCATTCTGGAGACGCCTGTAGAACTCCGTCTGGGCGATGACTCCACCATCGGACATCCGGCCATTCTTCCCCACGTCCACATACAGGAACTCGTAATTAGCCGACACCACCGCCAACATCACTATACTATTAAACCCCTTGTAATTATAATAGTACGACCCCGAGTTGGGTGGTGGGACGATGTGGACGTGTTTCCCATCAATTGCCCCTCCGCAGTTAGGAAAGTCCCACCGCTGGGCAAAGTGGGAGGCCACAGTCTGCCATTCCTGTGGCGTTGAAGGAAACTGTTGAGGAAAAAACAATAAACATTACTATTTTTTCACAGAAACATGGCAAGCAGATTAGACACAAACATTATGGGGCAACCTCCAGATAGCATTTATTACGGGGAATTTAACAAGGCCAAAGTATAAGGTACACCTATCATATTCCCCCTCCCCCCCTCTCATGGGCCATTTCTAACATTATAGGGGGGGTGAACTCTTGGACAGGTAGCCCTCTTCACTTCATTGAGAGATGAATGCCTAAATAATGGGTATTACTTGGAACAGCCCCTCCTTAGTTACACTATTGGCAGACCACTGGACAGGTAAGAAGTGTCTGAATACAAAGATATAAATACACATTGTACACATTTGAGGACATTTGAACATTCTGATATTACCTATCAAGATAATAATAGGATACAAGAACTTTAAACAGTACCATTGGAAAGTATACAGGCAGGCCCTTGCACTACATGCTTTGGGGAATTCATCCATAAATCTGAGCACTAAAGAGATAGGTATAGTGTGTATGGGTTTGGCAAAGTCAGCAGATAGATGATTGAGGATAGATAGAGAATTGGGATCAGCTGACTTAGCAGTTGGGGGAGGGAGGGTTACTAAAAATTTGGGGACACCACAAAAAAAAGCCTCTGGCACTCTGCCTGAATTTAAATCAAAAATAACATTACCAAACATTTTAGGGGGTGTTTGGGGTAAAGCACTACTATGGAGCTGATAAAATACATTGTTAAGTGACTACATGAGGTGAATATAGGGCCAGGAGACACCATGCTGGGGAGGTTATTGAAGGGCAAATATGTATGAAGGACATAAAATAATAATTGCATAAAAATCCAGCATGCATGAGGAGAAGGGACATTCACAGCATTATACAATCATGGTAATTAGGGAATGAGGAAAGAAATACAATATATTGGCAAACATTAAATACAATAAAATGTGATATTAAAGGATAAAAATCTTACCTTCATATACTCCTTTTGCAGGACCTGGATGATGGCAGAACAGGTCTCTGGGATAATGATCCCCAGAGCCTGGGGGGAGATGCCTGTCGAGAACTTCAAGTCCTGCAGACTTCTCCCTGTGGCCAAATACCGCAAGGTAGTGACCAACCTCTGCTCCAGAGTGATGGCTTGCCTCATGCAGGTATCCTGCCTGCTAATATAGGGGGTCAGCGAAGCCAACAAACGGTGAAACACGGGGTCCGTCATCCTGAGAAAGTTCCTGAAATCATCAGGATTATTCTCACGGATCTCACGGAGCAAAGGCATATGACAGAACTGGTCACGCTGAAGCAACCAATTCTTGGTCCATGAACTCCTCCCCACCCTGTTCATGGACTGGACTTGTGTCAAGGTCAGGACCCCAACACCAAGCCCCCGCACAGCACGAACTCTACGAGGAGTACGCATACGAAACATGGCTAGAAAATGGTCGGCTGCTCAGAACGAAGTAACAGAACGCACTGAAGAACAGCAAGGCCTGTGAAGAGCGACCTGAAAAACAGCAACGAGCAGGCAAGATCACACAGAAAACTCTGATACGAACTGACTGCACGCACTGAAGAGCAGATACAAACCCACAAGCACAAACTGAACAGCAGAAAACGATCTGAAAGCCACGAGTCTGAAAAAGCGCGAATCGTCTCTCAGCAAACTTTTACTAACACGAGATTAGCAAAAGGTGCCCAAAGGGTGCCGCGCTTGGTTCTGAACCGGCCTTTTCTAGTCTCGTCGTACGTGGTGTACGTGACCGCGTGGTTGTCGATCGGAAATTCCGACAACTTTGTGTGACCGTGTGTAGGCAAAACAAGTTTGAGCCAACATCCGCCGGAAAAAATCCTAGGATTTTGTTGTCGGAATGTCCGAACAAAGTCCGACCGTGTGTAGTTATAGTTGTTTAGTGGCCCCAAAAAGGGGACCAAAGCATCAAAAAGTTAAATTTCCGGATGGATTAGGGAAGCTATTTGTTAAGCTTACAAAGCGTCAGGTCACACCCCTTCTTCCAGAGTTAGAGCTCATTCAACGAGATCTTTGGCCGCATCATGGGCAGAAAAAGCGGGAGCTTCATGGGAAGAAATTTCTAAAGCTGCTGTCTGGTCCTCGAATGCGTTTATCAAGCATTATAGAGTCCAGATACACTCCAGCCAGGATCTCTCCTTTGGTAGGAAAGTACTTCAGGCTGTCGTTACTTACTGGTAATGGTATTTCCATGAATCGTCCGGGACAGCGTCTATATTCCCACCCTATTCTGTATTCACTGGTCTCCTTTTGTTTACCTGATGGTGGTGTTTTAGTGAGTTTCTGTTATTCCTCTGCTGAGTACACTTTTGGTGGGGGTTTATTGATCTTCAAACAACTGAGGGTCAGAGGAGATGGAGGTGCCTTTTAAATTGTGTCTGATTTGTGTATCATGTAGAGGGCGGAGCCAATCATCTCTCAAGTAGCTGCCCTGGAAGATTCATGGAAATACTTTTACTGGTAAGTTTAACGGGGGTTTTCACTGCCTTAGTAATTACCACAGCTGTTTCATCTGAAGGGAAATCCTGAAAACATGACCTGTTGGTGCACCTTGAGGACTGGAGTTGAGAAACACTGGTCTAGACATCGCTTTTATACTTTTGGGGACAAGCAAACTACATTTTTAGCAAGGAAACTTACCCCTCGACAGTACAATTCAGCCCTACCAAAATTAAGATTACGAAATGGCAAGCTGACTGTCAGGGCTGGGCTCACCCCTTCCTTCTCAAAGCTGGCCGCTCAGCTGTTGGCTAATTGCCAGCTCCTATCTCTCCACAGTAACTCACATGTTGATGATATCCTGCTCGTCATTCCTGCCTACTTAAGCCATCCAGTCCAGATGATCTCTGCCTTCGCCTTGGTCACATCTCTAGAGATGCTTTCCTGTGTTCCTGTTAAAAACTTGCTTGGCTGACATTCCTTCTGGCTCCAGATCCTGCTTGCTGTTCTACTACACTTCTCTCTGGCTCCCTGACGTTTTGGCTTGTCTGACTATCCGTTCCGGTTCCTGAACTCTGGCTATGTTTTGACTACGTTTACTCTGTTTACCTTTTTTTATTATTATTAAACAAGTGTGATTTAACTGTACTTCTGTCTCAGTCTGATTCATGGTTTCTGACACTGATGACACTGACCCAAAATCCACAGCTAATTGTCCAAGAGTTTTTTTATTTTTATTCAAGCTTTATGCTCCTCCGGACTAGTTTCCCATAGCCCAAGCAGATCATTTCTTCCGAGATCTCCCCCTTCCTCGGGTGGCGAGGGACCACATAGAATTGATGAAAGGAGATTTTACAGAAGGGGAAATTAGGCAGCAATCAAAAGCCTACATTCGTTGAAGACACTGGGTCCTGATGGATTTTATGGCAATTATTATAAAAACTATTCAGATTTACTGGTACCTTACTTATGTTCCTTTTGTAATCATTTGAAAAAAGGGTCTTACTTAGCTATGCATGAAAACATGTCATTCCTAAACCTGGGAAGGACCATGGGACTGTGCGAACTACCACCCAATCTCACTCGTTAATGTGGATCTCAAAATAATGGCGACCCGAATGAATACCTTTCTATCCAGATATATCCATCCGGACCAGGTGGGGTTTGTCCCCAATCGACAGGCGCTCAATCAAACCAGACAGTTAATAAACATAATAGCAGCACCACATTCCAATTGAGATAATCATTGTACACAGAGGGGCATGCTACTTACTTCCTTTTAAATTGCAAAAAGAGGCTCTGAAATACTTTGGGATTTCCCTAACTCTTTCCCTATATACCCTGTGCCATGCCAATTACCCCCCTTTATATAGAAAGCTGACGGCAGATCTTCAATGATGGGCTGGCAATCCACCATTGTGGTTCGGTAGACTGTACACAAAAAATATGAATCTCCTGCCAAGTGTCAGTACTAGGATCCCTTTAGGACCCAGCACAACTCACCTGACACAGCCTTTGCCTGGGAAACAACAGTGATTGGCCAGCTCACCTTTAAATCACTTGTTTCTGGTGACCCCACAATAGGGATAAAACTTTTTCGCAGAAGAGAGTTTAATAAGACTCGTGGCCACTCATTACAATTAGAAGAAAAGAGGTTTAACCTTAAACTACGTAGAGGGTTCTTTACTGTAAGAGCGGCAAGGCGGTGTAAGGCGGTGGTCTCAGCGGGGAGCATTGATAGCTTCAAGAAACTATTAGATAATCACCTGAATGACCGCAATATACAGGGATATGTAATGTAATACTGACACATAATCACACACATAGGTTGGACTTGATGGACTTGTGTCTTTTTTCAACCTCACCTACTATGTAACTACTATGTAACTATGTATCAGCATTCAATCAGTGCTCGTATTAGAGTTTACCTTGTGTTTGATCCAGCTGATATCTGCTCTGTGTATTTTGTGTATGACCCGGCTCGTTTGACCCTGTTTGCTTGCTTCTGATTCGGTACCTTTTGGACTCTGATCTTCCTGTGTATGACCCAGCTTGCCTAGACTACGCTTTGCCTGATTCTACTGTAGTAACTTCATCTGCAGCGGTGAACTACAAGCACCAGACAACATCTATCCTTACCTGCAGCGGTGAACTACAAGCTCCAGACAACATCTATCCTCATCTGCAGCGGTGAAGTACAAGCTCCAGACAACATCTATCCTCATCTGCAGCGGTAAAATACAAGGTCCAGCAAACATCTACCTTCATCTACAGCGGTGAACTACAAGTCCCAGCTGACCTGCTCTGCTCAGACCTGCTCATGGTATGTGCTCTTGTTCTTTGAATTCTTTGCATAATCAGAACACCTGAACTGTTACCTGTTATATGCTCCTAGTCTGACATTAACACGAGCCATACATAATAAGGGAAACCTATCATGGATCCTGAGCAGGCTCAGTTGTTTGCACAGGAACTTTGCCGCTTATCCCATCAAGTTCAGCAAATGGCCACAGAGCTCACCAAGGTGCAATCTCCTTCTACTACCAACGCTACAAAAACTCCATCTGAACCAAAAATTCCTTTGACTGACCGGTTTTCTGGTGACCGTAAAGGGTTTTGCAACTTTAAAAACAGCTGCAAATTATATTTCAAGTTAAGGCCATCCGCGTTTGGCCCTGAAACTCAGAGGGTTCAAATCATTATCTCTCTACTACAGGGTGAACCCCAGGCTTGGGCCTTTAACCTGGAGCCAAACCATCCAGCCTTGCTAATAGTAGATGCCTTTGAAGCCCTAGGGTTGCTATATGATGATCCAGATCGTGCTGCTACTACAGAATCAACCCTGCGTAACTTAAAGCAAGGAACTACCGCAGCTGAAATGTATTGCTCAGAGTTTCGCAGGTGGGCCCCGGAATCTGGCTGGAATGATGCAGCTCTCCGCAGCCAGTTTAGAATGGGCCTTTCAGATGCAATTAAGGATGCTCTGGTCAACTTCTCCTACCCAGCCTCACTGGAGGAGGCTATAAGTCTAGCCATTAGAATTGACCGCCACCAGCGAGAGAGGAGACGAGAACAAACTACAGCTGTGGCAAACTATATACCTCCCTTGCCACCTGACTATTCCACCTCCAGTGCCAAATCTGAGGAAGAACCTATGCAGTTGGGCTCCACCCGGTTATCTGCCCAGGAACACACGCGTCGGCGTAACATGGGACTCTGTTTGTATTGTGGCCTCAAGGGTCATATGCTCCGTTCGTGCCCTACACGTCCGGGAAACTCCAGGACCTAGGTAATTGCGGGGAGGTTACCTTAGGTCTGCTCTCATCTCCCCAGGGGGACAATCGTATTCTTTTACCCGCTGTCATTCACTTTGGGACAGGGGCTCATGAACTGCTGGCCTTGGTAGATTCTGGAGCCGCTGAGAATTTTATTGATAAGACTCTGATTATCTCTTTGTCCCTGGAAACTCATGCTCTAGATTACCCAGTCCGCCTGATTTCCATGGATAATCGGCCTCTCTCACAAGATCTAGTGCTCCAATCCACCAACCCTTTCCAGTTACAATTGGGGGCTTTGCATTGGGAGAAGATTTCATGTCTTGTCATTGACTCTCCATCCACTCCTTTAATCCTAGGCCTTCCTTGGCTTCAGAAGCACAATCCTGTAATTGACTGGCGAACAGGAAATATTCTGGCTTGGTCCAACCAGTGTAAAAAGAACTGCATCCAGCACCCTGTTCGACTTGCTACCTGTCAAGTGGGAATGGAACAGATTCCACTTTGTTATAAGGACTTTTGGGATGTGTTTTCTAAAGGGATTGCTGACACTTTACCTCCTCATCGCAGTTATGATTGTCCCATTGACCTCTTGCCCGACACTACACCTCCTCGAGGGAGAGTCTTTCCACTGTCTGAGCCAGAGAATCTTGCCTTGCAAGAATACATCCAGGAAAACCTAGCTCAGGGTTTCATCCATCCCTCCACTTCTCCCGCAGGAGCAGGATGCTTCTTTGTCCCAAAGAAGGATGGGGGACTGAGACTTTGTGTTGATTACAGAGGTCTAAATAAAATAACTATTCCCAATCGATATCCTCTTCCTCTCATCACAGAATTGTTCTCTCAAATCCAGGGAGCCAAAATCTTCTCCAAACTGGACTTAAGGGGAGCCTATAATCTGGTGCGCATCCGTGCAGGCGACGAGTGGAAGACAGCCTTTAACACCAAGGATGGTCATTACGAATGTCTTGTCATGCCTTTCGGTCTCAGAAATGCACCAGCTGTCTTTCAGAACTTTATGAATGACATTTTCCGTGACATGTTGGGTTGCTTCATGCTTGTATATTTAGACGATATTTTGATATAATCTTGAAACACATCAGAAGCATGTCTGCTCGGTATTGGCCCGATTAAAGACTCACTCCCTTTTTGTAAAGCCTGAAAAATGTTCATTTCATGTTAAACAAGTACCTTTCCTAGGCTACCTAATTTCTGACACAGGCCTCACCATGGATCCTGCCAAGATTCAAGCTATTTTAGACTTGGCACCACCTTCAGACCTGAAGGCAGTTCAGCGCTTCCTGGGCTTTGCAAATTTCTATTGAAAATTCATTAAGAACTTTGCCACCATTGCACCTCTCATCACCTCTCTCACCAGGAAGACTCCGACTACTTTTAAATGGACTACTGAAGCCCAGGCAGCCTTCACTCAGTTAAAGAAAGCCTTTACCTCTGCACCAATCCTACGCCATCCTGTTCCTGAGCTACCTTTTATTGTGGAGGTAGATGCATCTGAAGTAGGGATGGGGGTGCTTTTGTCACAAAAGGATCCTGTAAATGCTGCCATCCACCCCTGTGCCTTCTTGTCTCGTAAATATTCCCCAGCAGAGCGCAATTATGAAATAGGCAACAAAGAACTTCTAGCCATAAAGCTCGCTTTGGAGGAATGGATACATTGGCTGGAGGGAGCTCGCTATCCATTTATAGTTCTGACTGACCACAAAAACCTTGAATACATCCATTCTGCTAAAAGACTGAACTCACGTCAAGCCAGGTGGTCATTATTCTTCTCCAGATTTGACTTCACAATTTCATATTTACCAGGGCCAACAAACATTAAGGCTGACGCCTTGTCTCGCAGCTTTTTATCAGAGTCTCCTCCACAACCCATTATCTCTGAGGATAGGATTTTGGCTTTCACCCAGACTGACATCTCTGAGGCCTTGTTACCTGCACAGGCTGAAGCCCCTCCCTCCACTCTCTCTGGTATGCTTTTTGTGCCCCTGGCTCTTCGTTTGCAGGTATTGCAGCAGGTACATGCATCAAAACCTGCAGCACATCCAGGGTTTAGACAAACTTTTGAGATTATCTCTCGCAACCTCTGGTGGCCATCGATTAGGCAGGATGTGTTAGCCTTCATCCAGGCCTGTGAAGTTTGTGCCAGAAGCAAGAGCAGTACCTCTAAGCCGCCTCCTACATCCTCTACCAATACCTACCTGTCCCTGGACCCATTTATCTATGGACTTTATCACTGACTTGCCTCCGTCCCAGGGATGTTCCATGATCTGGGTGGTGGTAGACAGGTTCAGTAAAATGGCCCACTTTGTGGTGTTGGCATCTGGCACATCAGAGGGTGGAATATCAAAGGAGCACACTCGAGGATGCAACCCGTAAACACAGAAGAAAGGAGAGGTCCCTGTAGATGTGCTGGCACAATTATTAAAGGCAAACTCTGCCCATGGCAGGATGTTGACCCACTCCACCTCATCATTGGCCATCAGACAACGTACCATCTTCTCTAGAGTCTGATTAGTCCTTTCTGTTTGGCCTTTTGTCTCAGGATGATATGCTGAAGAATCCATCTTCGTTATCCTAGTAAGCCTGGGGGTGCAGGAGCAACCCCTCGAGAAAGGGGGGGTACTGTCAGTACTAGGATCCCTTTAGGACCCAGCACAACTCACCTGACACAGCCTTTGCCTGGGAAACAACAGTGATTGGCCAGCTCACCTTTAAATCACTTGTATCAGCATTCAATCAGTGCTCGTATTAGAGTTTACCTTGTGTTTGATCCAGCTGATATCTGCTCTGTGTATTTCGTGTATGACCCGGCTCGTTTGACCCTGTTTGCTTGCTTCTGATTCAGGACCGTTTGGACTCTGATCTTCCTGTGTATGACCCAGCTTGCCTAGACTATGCTTTCCTGATTCTACTGTAGTACCTTCAACTACAAGTAGCAGACAACATCTATCCTCACCTGCAGCGGTGAACTACAAGCTCCAGACAACATCTATCCTCATCTGCAGCGGTGAACAACAAGGTCCAGACAACATCTATCCTCATCTGCAGCAGTGAACTACAAGGTCCAGCAAACATCTACCTTCATCTACAAGTCCCAGCTGACCTGCTCTGCTCAGACCTGCTCATGGTATGTGCTCTTGTTCTTTGAACTTTTTGCATAATCAAACACCTGAACTGTTACCTGTTATATGCTCCTAGTCTGACACCAAGATTACTATACTTTTCTTAAATCATATGTCGGATCTAAACATGTTTCAGCGCAAGATATTGGAATTTATTTGGCTGGACAAAAGGCCCCGGGTGAATGAGGGCACATACACCCAAGCTGAAGGGTGGCTTAAGTGTGCCAAATACTTTTATTCTGCGCAGTTAGCACAGTCTGCTAATCTGCTATCATTGTGATATAGATAGATGTCCTGCGAGCTACCTATGAGGAGTGTCCAAAGAATGTTTTAAACGTAAGAGAACCAATCCACAGCTGATAAGCATATTCACACTCCCATAATCTGTGTATAAAATAATAAAAATAAACAAATGCAGCGCTATGTGATATATATTACTCACTCAGGTCAAAAAATATATATAATTGCAGTGGGCAATGCGCGAGTGAATGTTGGAGCAACTTGAATTCCCAAACAAAGAATGTAAATGGTGAAAAAATATAAAAATGAAATATTTGTCAAGCAAGTGCACAGTGAAAGAAATATAAAAAAATTTAAGTAAACATCAAAAATTCTTAATTTCAGTCCACAGTGAGAAATATATATATATATATTCCAAACCTATTTTCAGCAAGTTCACAGTGAAAGAATATATATATATATATATAATATAAGCAAGCAAGCGCCCAGTAAAAAATATAAAACAACTGAAGTAAAATTCAAAAATTCTTAATTTCAGCAAGTCCACAGTGAAATATATATATTCAAAACTTATTTTCAGCAAGTCCACAGTAAAAAAAATAAAAAATAATATAATGTCCCATAATGTGATGATGATCCCAATAATGTTAACCATGACTTCACACACATGCTCCCCCCCCCCCCCCGTGTGACTGCGCTCACCTCCAATTGTTTGACCGTACAATTAAGTTTGGTCCACAACAGCAGATGAACCACTTCTGGGCCCTAAGTAGCAGGATTTACAGTTGTAATACAAAAATAGAATCCTCAATTTAAAATACAAAAGAGTCCAGATAGTGCATTATCATTTAAATATAGACATTTATTGCAGGTAAACATCAGGGTACTCACACTTTATGGGTGCTTACAGCACACCAGGCTATAGAAAACATACAATATTAAAATCCTCTCCAAATGGTTTGCAGGCTTGTGTGAATCAGCAGCTAGCTCAGAGAGCAAGTGACTCAGATCTCCCTGAGGAAGACATGTGAATGCCCTGTGTTGTCACGCGTAGGGGAGGGCCCGGGCTGGTGGAGGAGGCAGTCAATTGCTCTCTGAGCTGCTAATTCAGGGGGGAGATTTTAACAATTATCTTCTGCAACCTGAGCTAAAATGGATATAAAACCTCAATGCCACCCAACCACCTGGCCTAAATTGCTTTGATTGTATGGACACATCAAAGCAATGCAAACCGGTAACCCTGACTCTTCATTAGGTAGACACTTTGCGCAGACACACAATGGGAGTTGTCCCAAGATTTCGGTCCTAGTTTTGGACCGTTTACATCCTAGCCCCCGAGGGGGAGATTTTAACAAATGTCTTCTGCAACGTGAACTAAAATGGATATATGACCTCAATGCCACACAACCACCTGGCCTAAATGAGGCTTTTAATTTAAAGCCCTTCTTACCAGGTTATGCTACTGGAGGCTTTGACAAAGACCTCTAGAAATTCCATGCCATCTTATGCTTTGACTCTGCAACATGTCATCTTTGTGATCTGCTCTTTCATAAGGATTTATAATATGCCTTTATACAGTGTGGCTGGCCGGTGATGGTCAGTGCATCCTATTGTTTATCTCACTTTTATTATCAGTTATGTAACCTTTCCAATTGGTTTGCACTGTCCACATTGTTATGCCCCATATTTAATCTCATCTGTTTATACCATATGTACTGTTCAGTATTTGCATATGCTTAGTTCCTCTGTATTTAATATGCCTTCATGTTTTCTTTCTTTTTTGTTTCGTTTTGTTTTTTCAGTATTTCCACACTGAACTCTACCAAGATGTAAAGATGATGACCTCATGCCTCTGCTTCATCGCCTACTCCTAAAACCAAAATGAATTTACTATGTCAGTTTTTTAGTTAGCGCGTCACGTATGGACTTGCTCGGTTCACCAGTCAGCTCCAACGCAGGTGTATAGCATTCACAAGTGAATTATCTCAGCCACCCCCACCTTTCCATCTATATATACCTGGTATGTTGCAGTAAATCATTTGCTGCACAGCCAGGATATCCGCTCTATCCAAGACACTTGTCTAAGGATCTGTTGTTTAAGGTAGGAGAGGCACTTAAGACAGGTGGCTTTCCTTGTTCTGCCTGTTTCTCTCCTGTCCTGACTAGATGAACATATCACTAGATAAATAAACCACTGGGATAATATAGCATATTCTTATGTTGCTGGGGGGCGCTTCTTACTACTTTTTCCTTGCTCTTATTTTCCTTTTACTAAACCTTCTCACACCTGTAGGCTTTCCTTGCATAATATGCCGCCCATTTCCTATGTACTTTTTTGTCTGAAGTCCAATCTGGCTGATTGAACTATGAATCTTATACATATGCTCCTCTTTCCTCCGGTTTATATATATTTTATTTTTACGTATTTCCATTTTGTTAGGCATATGTTTCCAGCCTGGTTGTGGCAATCCCTGTGTGCCCTGATTTGCCGCTTCCCTACTGGGAGAATATCCTTTCCAGCCACCCACATATTCCTACAAAACACATCGTTTGGGAGTCCCTCAAGACCCATGAGAAGTGGGAAATGCCTTATTGCTCCCACCTACTCTTCCTGTTGAGTCTTGTTATGAGACTTAGCATTTTTTGAGGCGTGAGGTACCATCTACCTGGTGCTGTGCACTATTGTTAAGGTACACATGGCCTGTGAGTACTATGTTTTGCAAATATCTGCTTACTTTGCCATTTTTAAATCAATTGCTACATTAATATATATTTATTTATTATTAATTATATAATTTTTCACTTATGTGCTTATATGTACATTTCTTTTTAATAGAGCTATATCAGCATGGTCCTATTTAACCCCTGAGGAAGGAAATGAATACTGTCAGTATAGCCTTCTGGCTTCTCTCTTTCCGAAACATGTTGGGATTTGTTGCGACCACTACATTTAATCGACTGTATGTCTAGAATTTTTGTGTGTCTCAACATTTAGCAGCTGTCATATTCTATCTATATGTGTTCTATTCTAATGTTTTTAGATGTTTATTGTTCACATGATTTTGTATTTATCCATTTAATTAAATTTATATTTTTATATATTTTCAACAATTTTGTTGCCAATATCTTGTCAATTCTCTTACCCGCACTATCCCTTGGGGCATCCTTTCTTAGTTTTCCATCAAATATTCATGTTCCCTAACTGGGAATTGTGAAAATGCAATCATACTATGTCAGTGTTCCCTGACTGGAAATGGTGAACCATAAACAATAATAGTGAAGTCCACACACTCAAATAAAGACATAACAGTCCAAATGAAAAAAACAGTCCTCAAAATCTTCTGCATAAAAACGTAAAAAACACCACTAGTGAATAAACGTTGAGACTGCAAGTGCTCTCCTCCACCTATCCTAGCCGCTCACCTCACGTTCTGACCCCTGTTTCCCCAGAAGGTCAGAAAAAGCAGGTTCCCTCTCAGGGATGCAAACTGATCAGCTGATCATGGAGCTCCTATTCCGTCCTTGCTGCCTCCGGCTGATTAGATGAACACCAGCCAGTACAGATTCCCTCAAGGGGTCCGGTGCACATAGGAAAAGAAAAGGCAAATCTAGTGCTCTCTGTATTCAAAACATTTTATTTCCTCATTAAAAAGACATTAAAACGTTACTCACAAACGCAGCACTTAAGCAGTTTGGGCTCAGGATGCATAGAAACAACAAAATGCTCGTGGGATGATGCTGCCACTGTGACTCCTCCCCCTATACACATTACATCAAATGGGCGTGACTTCTTCAGTAAGGGGCCACTTACTTTAGCACTTTAGCACTCCCAAGCATCCCCTGGAACCGCCGCCACCCCTCAAATGGCTCCCAGGGCATGTGCCATACACTGGATACACCCACAGGCACAGTAGGTCAGTGAGAGGGCTTTCCGGGGCCCCCTTGGAGTTCGGAGTGGCCGGTGCTTTCTGCGCCAAACAATATGGCGAATCGAGGATTACGAGATTCGTTGCGTTTTACGGTGAAGCCCGAATTTAAGAAAGAAGTGAACCTTCAAACTATCGTAGGAGAAGGTGCTGTTGGACTTCCTAGGCTTACGGTAAGAGACATTGGGGTTTATTTACTAAAGCTGGAGAGTGCAAAATCAGGCTCACTTCTGCATAGAAACCAATCAGCTTCCAGGTTTTATTGCCAAAGCTTAATTGAACAAGGTGTGGTTAGCAGCTGATTGTTTTTATGCAGAAGTGAGCCTGATTGAGCACTCTTCAGCTTTAGTAAATAAACCGCATTGTGGGTCTGCAGGTTTTTCCTCAGCAACGCATTTACGACGTGATGTTTGTTTCAACTGAGGTGTGCTGGAATGAGTACAAGAATGCAAGAAGAGCAGCAGATGGAGATTGGAGGTAACGCCATTATTTATGCAGGAAGAAAAAGTTATTATTATGCATATGTACAATCCTTTTGCGGACTTTAGTTTGGTGAGGGCGTTCCTGCAAACCTATTATGAGGAGCTCAGAGGAGGGGACAAGGTGATGAATAAGTTTGGGATCTAGTCAGGAGAGTATCATCTTTTTGGGAGATTCCAGACAGATCTGAATTGTGTGGGTGTAGTCCCCCTGCAGTATTTACCATCGGAGGAGAGAGAGGGATTTTGTTCTATCCAGGACAGCCAAGCTATTGCAGAAAATGCTTTGATCATTAGGACACGAGTAGTGATTGTGATCAAAGAGCCAAATGCAGATTCTGCGGAAGGGAGGGTCATTTTTCTAAAGACTGTAAAGAACTGAGGCTGTGTGACATCTGCAAGAAGCTGGGGCATTTGGCCAAACAATGCAAGCAATATTTCTCAGCAAGGAGATGGGTGGTGTTGGAAGAGAAGGTGGCTAAGCGGTTGGAGAAGGACTTCCGGAGCAAAGTACAGGGGAGGCCCAAGATGGCAGAGCGAGTGGAGGAGGATGGCACAGGACCTGCTACATAGTTACATAGTAGGTGAGGTCGAAAAAAAGACACAACTCCATCAAGTCCAACCTATGTGACCAGCAGGTTACATAGTTACATGCTGATGCGGACTCAGCTGTTCCCCCCAGGTCGCGGGGCTGATGGGGCTGTGCCTGTGATATGGCCTGTGGCGGCCATTGGAGGTGCAGTGGCGGGCAGCAGTACTGACTCCGGAGGCACAGCGGATTTTGCAGGTGAAGATGGTGGCGTGGCAGCTAGTGTGGCATCCCGTAGGCCGAGTGTAGAAGAGTAAATTTGTGACACCCCGTCTGTAGGGGAGGATACAGTCCAGGAGGCAGGGCATATGCCAACTGATGTGATGAGCCCTGGAGCGTTGTCGGTCCTCATGAGTGGACTATCTTCGGGGGAGGAAGATGAGGACAATGATGATATAATAGAGGGGTATGCGTGCATATCAAAAATGATGTACAAGTGAGTGTGAGAGATGACATCACTAAGGGAGCAAGAGGAGGTGGAATCCTTATGGGTAGAGCTGCAAAGGGATGAAACTAAGGGGAAATTATTACTGGGAGTATGCTATAGGCCCCCTAACCAGAAGGAGGAGGCAGAGGCGGACCTCCTATCACAATTTGGATTAGCGGCAAGGATGGGAAGTGTCACGTACCAGGTGCGAGGCTGAGGTGCTGAGAGGGCTCCCCTTGCGGCTAAGTGCAGTGCACCCCTGGAAGTGGTACAGGGAGTGCAGTGCCCAAAGAAGCACGGTTTGCCAGTTGCTGTGGTTTGATGCGCTGATCACAGGAAGGTAGCTGGAACGAGCAAGATGCACTGTAGGGCAGGTGTACTTGCGGAGTACCAGGTGAGCTTGGCAGATGGACAATCCAGAAACAAAACCAGGAGCCAGGCTGGGGGTCATGCAAGGTAAATCAGTCAATGTGAGATTCAGGTAGCAGAACTGGAACAAGCCAGGGTCATACGCGGTGAGACAGGTTGCAGCAGAGTCGGTGAACCAAGCCAAGATCAAACACAGTGGATCAGACAAGAGCAGGGTCACTAGTACAAGCCAGAGTTCAAACCAGGAGATCAGGATGACAGGTTAAGCAAGCTGGGTCGGCAACGGGAGGTCAAGATCAGGAACACAGGATAGCTGACGATAATCCAGCAATGCATAGGTCTCAGCGGCAGGTTTATATAGGCCAGGAGGTACCATTTCGTATCTGTGTACACCCATTACCGTTGTTGCTCGTCTGTGTACACCTGTTCACGCAGCCGTGCATCTGCGTACGCCAATACGCACCGGAGTGCGCCTGATGTGACCATGATGGGTGTTGGTAAGAGTGCCAGTTCTTTTGGCCATTTCCCTGACAGAAAGTGTTATCATAAGACCCCTTTCACACTGAGCCACCCCGGGCATCAGCGGTAAAGCTCCGCTTTACCAGCGTTTTAGCGGCGCTATTCGGTCGCTAGCGGGGAGGTTTTTACCCCCGCTAGCAGCCGAAAAGGGGTTAAATCCGCCCGCAAAACGCCGCTGCAGCATCGCTTTACCGGCGGTATTGCAGCGCTGCCCCATTGTTTTCAATGGGCAGGAGTGGTGGAGGAGTGGTGTATTGGGGGATTTTATTTATCCAGACATAGACTGGGTGGAAGGAACCGCGCATTCATCTAATGCCCCGTACACAAGATCGGATTGTTGGTCAACAAAACTGTGGACTTTTGTCCGAAGGGTGTTGGCTCAAACTTGTCTTGCATACACACACACGGTCACACAAATGTTGGCCAACAATTACGAACATAGTGACATACTAGACGTACTACGTGGTTTTTCAGCTCTTTAACGCCACCCTTTGGGCTCCTTCTGCTAATTTCGTGTTAGTAGAAGTTTAGTGAGGGTTGATTCGCGCTTTTCTTTTCATGTTTTTCATTTAGCGCTTTTCATTTAGCGCTTTTCAGTTCGTTTCTGGACGGACGTTCGTCAACCAGACATGTTGCGGAATCGGAAGAGATAACGTGTTATTTATTATTGGCCTTGGAGTTATTGCTTTGGCATTATTTTTTGGGTTGAATAATAATGATTTGATTTTCTATATTTTTGCATGCATAGAATGCACTTTTTGGTTAAGTTCTATTGGCAGATAACATGTCTATTTTTTTTTTTTAATGCACGATAAAAAAATTGTGAAGACTAATACGTGGCTATGTGTTTTACTTCAAATGACAGTTTGGGAGTAGGCAGTTACATTTTATAAAATACAATGTAAAATTAACAAGGGACACCAACATAGTTGTATCTTTGATCCTAAAAAACTAGGGGATAATGGTGTTGTAGTAACTTGCCCAAAAAAATCACTAGAAAAAAAAAAAGCCTTTGAAAATTCATTTGCAATAACTCCATCAGTATCATCAGCAAAGCAGCTTCATTATTATCCCATTAAAGAAGAAGAGAATTGTGCGCTGCATTTGGAGATTTCATAATTTGCCACGTCACAAATGTTAATTCTCAATTACGAGCGATAGTTTACGAGACCAGCCGCTTCTGCTTCTGAGCATGCGTGTTTGTACTTTGGACTTTTGTCCGACGGACTTGTGTACACACGATCGTACAATCCAACAATAAACATTTGTTGGTGTAAAATTTGAGAACCTGCTAGCCAACATTTGTCCGACAACAATTGTCCAATGGAGCATAGACGCGGTCTGACTTTCCGCCAACAAGCTCAAATCCAACATTTCCCGTCGGAAAATCCGATCGTGTGTACGCGATAGAAGGCTCACAAGTTCCAAAATGTGTTGCAGGACAATTTCATGGGTCAGATGGTAAATGCACCAACTAGAAACGAAGTGTTACTAGACCTACTGATTACCAGCAATGCAGACTTAATCATGGATGTAGAAATCCGGGGCAATTTAGGAAACAGTGATCACAGGTCAATTCGTTTCAGTATAAATCACGCTAATAAGAAACATAAGGGGAATACAAAGACGCTGAATTTCAAAAGAGCCAACTTCCCTAAACTATGAGCCTTGCTAGAAGATACAAATTGGGATAAAATCTTAGGAACAAAGAACACGGAGGAGAAATAGGTATGCTTTAAGAGCATATTAACAGGTCATTAGCCAGTGCATCCCAATGGGAAATAAATTAAAAAGAGCTAATACAAGTCCTGGGTGGCTTAACTCCAATGCAAAAATGCATATAAAAGCAAAGGAGAAGGCCTTTTAAAAATACAAGGCTGGGGGATCATCATCAGCATTCCAACTTTACAAAGAATACAACAAGAAATGTAAGGGTGCAATCAGGGTGGCTAAGATAGAACACAAAAGGCACATAATGGAGGAGAGTAAGAAACATCCCAAGAAATTCTTTAAGTACATAAATAGTAAGAAAGGGAGGTCAGATCATATTGGTCCCATAAAGAATGATGAAGGGAATCTGGTTACTAAGGATGGAGAGATGGCAAAGGTATTGAATTTATTCTTCTCCTCAGTCTTTACAAAGGGAATCGGGGGGCTTCAGTAACCAAAACTGTAATGTTTATCCTCATGACATGTCACAGGAAGTACGCTAGAGGATAGAATTAGAAATAGACCTGGAAAAACCTAACATTAATAAGTCACCGGAACCAGATGGCTTGCACCCGAGGGTTCCTTAAGGAACTCAGTCAAGTAATTGCCAGACCATTGTTCCTAATTTTTACGAACAGTCTACTGACTGGAATGGTACCAGCTGATTGGAGAAAAGCCAATGGGGCACCAATAATTACAAAAGGTCCAAGATACATCCCTGGGAATTACAGACCAGTTAGTCTAACATCAATTGTATGCAAGCTCTTGGAGGGGAAGATAAGGAACTATATACAAGATTTTAGCAATGACAACTGTTTCATTAGCAGTAATCAGAATGGATTGATGAAGAATCGTTCTTGCCAAACCAATCTATTACCTTCTATGGAGGAGG
This sequence comes from Lithobates septentrionalis, assembly GCA_037952835.1. Classification (NCBI taxonomy): domain Eukaryota; kingdom Metazoa; phylum Chordata; class Amphibia; order Anura; family Ranidae; genus Lithobates; species Lithobates septentrionalis. The sequence goes on along the minus strand of JBBDGP010001065.1, from coordinate 1,259,111 downwards.
TGAGCTGCCCGATAAAGGAAGGCCCGTAGACGTGGTGTATCTGGGTTTTGCAAAAGCATTTGGTACAGTTCCCCATAAACGTTTACTGTACAAAGTAAGGTCAGTTGGCATGGACCATAGGGTGAGTACATGGATTAAAAACTGGCTACAGGGGCAAGTTCAGAGGGTAGTGATAAATGGGGAGTACTCGGAATGGTCCGGGGTGGAAAGTGGGGTCTCCCAGGGTTCTGTCCTGGGACAATCCTATTTAATATATTCATAAACGACCTGGAGGATGGGATAAACAGCTCAATTTCAGTATTTGCGGACAATAATAAGCTAAGCAGGGCAATAACTTCTCCGCAGGTGGTGGAAACTTTGCAAGAAGATCTGAACAAATTCATGGGGTGGGCAACTACATGGCAAATGAGGTTTAATGTGGAAAAATTTAAAATAATGTATTTGGGTGGCAAAAATATAAATGCAATCTACTCACTGGGGGGGGGGGGAACCTTTGGGGGAATCTAGGATGGAAAAGGACCTGGGGGTCCTAGTAGATGACAGGCTCAGCAATGGCATGCGATGCCAAGCTGCTGCAAGCAAAGCAAATAGAATATTGGCATGCATTAAAAAGGGGATTAATTCCAGAGATATAACGATAATTCTCCCACTCTACGAGACTTTGGCTCGGCCGCACCTGGAGTATGCTGTCCAGTTCTGGGCACTAGTCCTCAGGAAGGATGTGCAGGAACTGGAGAGAGTCCAGAGAAGGGCAACAAAACGAATAAAGGGTCTGGAGGACATTAGAGGAAAGGTTACGAGCACTGAACTTGTTCTCAAGAGAAGAGACACTTGAGAGGGGATATCATTTTAATGTACAAATACGGTACTGGTGACCCCACAATAGGGATAAAACTTTTCCGCGTAAGAGAATTTAATAAGACACGCGGCCATTCACTAAAATTTTGAAGAAAAGTGGTTTAACCTTAAACCTTAGGGTTCTTTAGGATGTGGAATTCCCTTCCACAGGCAGTGGTTTCAGCGGGGATCACCGATAATTTAAAAAAACTATTAGATAAGCACCTGAATGACCACAACATACAGGGATATACAATGTAATACTGACATAAAACCACACACATAGATTGGACTTGATGGACTTGTCTCTTTTTTCAACCTCGCCTACTATGTAACTATGTAACTTTGAAGCCAGTTTGCTGTGTGGGCAGCCCCTGGTCATTTCTCATTGGAAATGCCTATGATATCTATCAGGTCATCATGTAAGAGGGCATGGGAGAAGGAGGGGGAAGTGCTCTTTTGATGTATGCAGATGGGGATTCTGAGGCAGAATCCACCAGTTCTCCATTGTCCAGGAGAAGGCAGCAGAGCCAAGTAGGATTGCAGAGTCTGAGTGCGGATGAGTCAAGGCTGAAACCTTAAGTTGATCGTTATGGCTAATGTCCTGTTTAAATATATCCTTATGATGGCACTCACTGTGGGCACGATCAATGTAAGGAGCATTTATTCTAAGTGAAGAAGAGTGATGGTATTGAAGGAGCTGAGTAATTTTAAGCTGACCTGATTTGTGTTCAAGAGTGTGGTGTGGAGAGGGCGGTAAAGGAGGTATGGAAACATGGGATATCCTTGTGGGCTCCAAGATGTGCTTTACAGAGTGAAGGTGTGGGGATTTTAGTTAAAAACCCTATGGTGCAATGTGTCTCGCATGAGGTGGTACCTGGGAGGATGCAAGTGGCAGTGTTTGAAATTCTTGGGAAGAAGGTGCGGGTGATAAACTGCTATGCCGACAAGAATGAAAGGTGTGTGTTCTTAAATACGCGAAGGCTGAGTTCACACTGGTACGACACAACTGTTGTACGACTGTCATCCTACTTTTCCCTGCGACATCTGTCCTACATCGGTCCTACTTCAGTCCTACTTCCTTCCTACTTGAATTAACATAATACGTTTTTGCTCCGACTTTAAAATAGTCTGATTTGTCTTTTGACTAAACAGTCCCAGTGTGAGATAAATTCCTTTTACTGCTGCTATAATCACCATGTCAGATGTCACAAGTCAGATGGTTAGGACAAGGATCCTACTTTGATCAGACTTCAATGATATTCAATCAGCTGAAGTAGGACCAAAGTCGGACCAAAGTAGCGCAGGGAGCATTTTCAAAGTCAGACCGACTTGTGTGGGACCAGTTAAGACGGCTCTCATAGGCAAACATTGGTTTTCACACGTCATGCGACATGAGCTCCCAAAGTCGGAACGTTTGTTGTGCCAGTGTGAACCCAGCCTAAGGCTGTACTTACCTGGTAGGATTCCCACAATACTGGCAGGTGATTTTAATTGTGTCAGGAGGAGGGAGAAGAGGCAAGGTGTAGGGGAGGAGTGGATGTCTCTTCAAAAGCCTTGAATGAGATGGTGGATGATTTTCACCTTTAAGATGTTGCAAGGGAAATTGAGAGAGGGGACTTATCTTTTACGTTTTATTCAGATAAGGGAACAGTGAGGTCCAGGATTGATTTTATTTTTTCCCAACAATTTTTGAAGACATTGGACTGAATCCTGTTACCTTTTCTGACCATGTGTTGTTGCTTAGAACATTTGATTTAGAGGTTGGTGTGAATTTTGGTGGCGGTGTGTGGAAACTTAATGTGTCAGTACTTAATGAGGAGGGGGTGGTGGAGGCCTTTGCACTCTTCTTCTTTTGGTGGGGAGAAAGAGTGAGCTGAGACCTGCTGTTATGATGGGATTGGGCGAAAAAGAGGATTGCTGTGTTCTTTAGGAGATTTGGGAGTGAGAAGGCTCTGAAAAGGCAGGAGGAGAATGAAAAACTGCTTGATAAACTGCATTTCTTGTATCAGTAAGAGGTTGGGTGTGGAGGTGGAGGAGGAGATTAAAGAAGTATGTGAAGCGAGGAATGCAGCCTTGAAGGAGCGTGGGAGAGGAATAGTATTCAGGGCGAAAGTTGAGCAAATGGAGGCGGATGAGAAATGCTTGAGATATTTCTTTAAGAAGTCCTATGGGGCAAAGAAAGCTTTTTGTACTGTGCTTGAGGGTGAGGAGGAGGTGCATGGTGAAAGGATGAAGGAGGTGTTTAGATCCTTCTATGTGGAGTTGTATGGGGGGAGTGGAGGTGCACCGAAGACAGAGATGGAAGACTATTGTGAGGTGGTGAAGGGTAACCTGTGTGCAGAGGATGCGGAAACATTGTTAGATCCTGTGACTGAGCTGGAGGTGGAGGGGGTTTTGGGAGATATGAAGAACAAGAAGATATAAGGGGGTGATGGCCTACCCGCAGAATATAACAGTGAAGTACTGGCCCGTGATAAAAAAACATATGTGCAAGGTGGTGAAAACATGTGTGGGAGATAAAAGAGTGTCTGGTTCTATAAAAGAGGGGATAATTATGCTACTAAGAAGAAGGGAGATCATTGAGACATAAAAAATTGGTGGCCACTTACGTTGCTAAATTGCGACTACAAGATCTTGGCCAAGCTGTTGGCAAATAGGATGTGGACAGTGATAGATCAGTTATAGGGAAATGGCAGGTGTGCGCTGTTCCAAGTCGGAGGATCGCAGACAACCTCACATTGCTGAGAGATCTGATTTTTTACATTCAGAGCAACAATATGCCGTTAGCTGTCACGGGAATAGATTTGGAGAAAGCCTACGACCGTGTATTGCATACATACCTGCTTGTCGTGTTGCGGCAGATTGGCATGCTGAAAGACTTTGTGAAACTAGTGGAGTGCCTGTATAGAGATATGAATAGCAGAATCCTGATTAATGGGAAGCTGTCAGAAGTGGTTGACGTAAAGTCCGGGGTGAGACAGGGGTGCCCCCTTTCTCCCATCGCATTCATTTGCGCAATGGAGCCTCTGCTGAGACATATAATCCAGCATAGGGGCTTTAAAGATCTGTTCTTGCCTGATTGTGGGAGCAAGAATGTAAAAGCAATTCCCGCGCTACCATGTGTAAAGTATAAGACAACACTGGAAAAGCTGCTTGCACCGAATAGGGTCCAAATCACCCCTATCGCAACAATAAAAGTAGTATAAAGTATGGTGCTGCGCTAATCCAAAGGTAATTTAAGATCGTGCTGGAAGTAACAATATGGGTAAGTGTACAACTATCTCTGTGAGAGAATTAGATATGCAAATTGTGTTACACTGGATATATAATGATGAAAATAACCTGATGAAAATAAATAAGCTGCAGCCAATCCCCAGACGACGTCCGCTAGTGACGAAACGCGTAGGGAGGAGCCTGCATCTCTGACGTTATCACGCTGTCCTCTTCAGAGGAGACGGTCCAACAGTGGTTCTCGTGCAAAGGAAGCCTCTTGTGAAGCCGCCGCTTGGATCTTTGACCTTGCTGTTATGCCCGTTTATGACTGCCTTCATTCAGTTGCATTCATGTAAGTGCAATTTTTGTTTGTGTTTAATAAATACATCTACATACTGCACTATGGGAGCTTTCTTCACTTTTTATTTTGAGTGACACTACCAACTATAGACGGATGAGCTCTGGTCTTTTTGATCCCTTCTGGCGATACTGAAGCTTCAAACTTCATCTGTCCATACGTTTTTTTTGGGAGACCTTAATTCTCTGGGCCTGGTGAGACCAACATATTGGTCTTTCTATCCGGTAAGGAGCCAACTTATTCACCTTGGGTGTTTCGTTTCTCACTGAATAAGGGATCTTCTCCTTTAATCACGGAAACATAATCCCATTGATTGATTTTCCTTTTTTTGGGACTTATTTCTGAAATCTATATTTTTGGACTATTTTTTCTCCACTATTACCTATGATATTGCACTTGTGAATATTAATTTTATTTCGGACATATTTGTTTTAAACTGGTGCTCATATGCGCATATTTATCTCGGTATAACCTCTTTTTTTCATTAAGTGATTTTCACAGCACGGGTTCTTTTCACATCTGTTTGTGGGGTATATTGTCTCATTTTCACAGCACTGTCATTTATATCCATTTGTGGGGTATATTGATATACTCACTGGTATGTTATATGTGAATTATTATGTTCATTTGTTTTATTTCACTCCACTAAGGAATTCAATTAGTATTGGAAATTTATATTTACCTTAGTTTTTTGTATATTTTGTTTTCACCACATGTATTCAAGAACTTAGCGCTGCACTATTATTATTCTTACTTACAAATCCTACACTGATAACTAATGGCCCCTTACCTCATAATACTGAGGTCACAGCATTAAACAGCACTGCTGATACCGACTCCTTCTCATGTAAATCCTGGACCCAAGTCTTGTTCTCCATATATCTAAGTCCCTCAATGGGTACGGGGGCCATAAATGAAAAGAAGGGGGTGCCACATAGTGTAATATTTTGTAACCAAAGCCCGGGTTTACTATAGCAAAAGGTACTCACATTTAAACAGAGCAAAAATGACAGAACTCCAACGAGCGGAAGGCTCGTTCGTATCTATCAGTGGAAAGTGCTTGTCCCGTCCCTACGCGTGACGTCACACACCTCGTGACTTCATCAGGGGTTACTAGGAGGCACAAATTACTGTCTTTAAATAGTTATAGCTTAATTAGTATACGGCGGAAAACACCATAGCGTCCATTTTCCCGAAGTGTAATGGGGGCAGCCATTTTCTTGGTTATCTATAAACTGGCACAGATGCAGATAGACTTGCGATTGGCGCCTGTTGCCGTAAACAGCAAGGAGACTACAAACGTGTATGACCCAAGTATAGATAAAGCGATAGACCATTAACTGGGGTAATAAGCCACTGGGATAAACCCAAAGCCAAGTCATCCCTATTGCAATATTACAAGATGTTTGGAAAGCTAGAAACCAATTTTTATTCATAATAACAAACGATTTAAAATTAAAAAACTCTTAGGAAAAAATTTAAATTAAATATAAAAATTAAAGAACCGACCGGATGGGAGAAGCCTTCACACTGATATCAGCATACAACACAAATCTGAGTATATACACAAAACTGACATTCCTAAAGATGAGGGTGGTCCATCTTAAACCTATATCAGTGAACTGCAACAATAATATAAATACAAGATAAAATCATTAAAATAATTTAAGATGCATCAAGAGTATCAGAGAAATATATAAAATACATCCAATATAGGAAATAACGGTAAGGGCAAAATAAGATATAGTAACTAAGCGAATAGAATAGGGCACTCTAAAATAAATATAGATGAAGTGGACTGGAGAGAGGATATTGTTACGTACCTAAAGGGTGAGCCCGAATTGCAAAGGATGGCCTCTCCTACGCCTCCGACTCGAGGGCCCCTGGTAGTGGTGACAGGGGTGAGGAGTGCCGAGTGGTATGAGTGCCTGGCAGGATCAACAGCAGAAGGATCAGATGCCCGGCACAGCTGACGGGATGGATCAGTAGACAGGAACTGCAGACTGGACAACTCAGCAGACAGGACAGCAGACTGGATGGATCAGGCAGACAGGTGAGCAGCCTGGATGGCTCAGCAGACAGGCCCAGCAGACTGGATAATCAGCAGACAGGTGAACAGCCTGGATGGCTCAGCAGACAGGCCCAGCAGACTGGATGAATCAGCAAACAGGTGAGCAGCCGGGATGGCTCAGCAGACAGG